>OX451737.1:637222600-637530163 GCA_948472305.1 Vicia faba | reverse complement strand
CTAATATACATAGGCCCATGAAGATATGTGAACCAAAAGTGAAACCTTAGAATTTTGCAGGTATATTTTGCAACTCGAATGTTTTACAATTATTAATGAAGATATGCAAAGCAATAATATACTTCTAAAGTATACAACACTTACGAAGCCTCAAATCTGAGGATGAACGGTGATGGCAAATGGCAAACGTTGTGATTAAAGAAAAGTATTTGAGAATATCTCAAAGTTTAAGATCCTTAATGATCAGATGATGGACATGTATGTAGTGGACTTGTTCATTTTATTGTTTATACCAACTCTCACGTCCAACGATGTGTAGAGAAGGATACACCATAATATATTTAGTGTTTCTCTCTTTAGGGAAATATTTATCAAGAAGTCTTGATAAAAAGAGGTATACATTATTTTAAGGTGACAATAATCAGAAATCTTTGATTAAATCCTTAAAATAATGAATTTAATTTTGCTCATCTCTAAAAATTAGTTTTCTAACCCATAACATGAGTATTTTATAGCAAAAAGGTGTATATTGTGATAAATAGGGGTACAAAAAAGTAAGTAATATAGCACAAGGCCCAATATGCACCAAGGAGGATGAACGATGTTAGCCTGATCGGTTAGCATATTGATATATTAGAAAAGCTTGGCGAGCAGGTTTTCAGATTAAATCCAAGTCAAACTTGTGCCTCAAGCAAATCAAATCTCAACATTAATGAATATTGCACAAAATCCTGGAAAATTTGGCTAACTAATTGATGGGAGCCCTCAGCTAATCGATTATAACAGTTAATTTGGAAATATTTTGATCTAAATTTTTATCAGCACAATCTACATTAAATGCTTACCTAGAGTACGATCTAATCTTCTTATGACATGCTATAAATAGGCATGCTTCTCTTCACTATTTCTTTCATCTTATTCCATCTTGCATATTATCTTGTGTGAGTTATTTTTCATTCTATAAGTACTATCATGGCTTCGTCAAGCTAAAAACCCAGAATACCACCAAGAAGAGATATCACTACAAGAAATAATATCTCCTACGAAGTGTTTTTGTGACGTAATTATCACGTGGCAAAAAATTGCCTGTTGCAACGTGATAATCACGTCACTATATTTTTTAATGTTAAATATAATAGCTGGTAACTTATGATGTGGGGATTTATTTTTTTATTAAAAATTAGTTGCGGTGTGTTTATCACGTCGCAAGTTTTAAATTAAAAAAAAAATAAAAAAGGACTGGCGCTCAGAAGGAGGGAAGTTTGAAAATTTTATATAATTGGTTGCGATTTGGAAAACACGTCACAAATATTAAATTGAAACAATGTCTGACTTTGAGCAGATGTGGCGCTGATTGTGTAATAATTATTTCTGATTGTTGGGTGTTGCGACGTGATTATCACGTGGCAAAGTTGCAATGTGATAATCACGTCACTGATTGACTCATTATTTAATTGACTATTGAGGGTTGCAACGTGAATATCACGTGATAAAGTTGCGACGTGATATTCACATCACTGATGTCCATATATACTTATGTGCAATTCACTCTTCACAGAAACACCATTTCATATGTGTTTTGATTCTGCAAATCTTTTTTCTCTTCCCTTGCCAAGCCATTCTTCCTTCATCTCCCACCCCATTAATCTTCCGATTCCAAATTTTTGTATCAGGTATAATTTTTTATTCTTTCATATTTTTCAATTTAATTTAATAATTATATTTAATCTTTATAATTATTCTGATATAGTTAAAATTTTGTTTTTTGGTCAAAGATTAAGCAATATTGAAGAGATTCATTGGTAGTAAATTGAATAATATTGACAAAAATTAAAGGAGATTGAAGAAGATGTATTTTAGTTGTTTAATTTTTTTTCTGAAATTTTTATTGGATTATATATTTTATTTTTGTTGTTGTTATATATATTTTTAAAATAGATATATAATATATATTTTGATAAAACAGAAGAAAAAAAAACAAAATATATAGTATATTTTAAAAATAGAAATACAATATATAGTATAGTTGTGTTATTTATAGTATAGTTGTGTTATTTATTTAAAAAAAGAAAATATATAATACATTTTAAGAACAGAAATATAATATATATTTTTTAAAATAGAAAAATAAAACAGAAAAATAATTTATAATAGAAAAATAGAAAATATTATATATGTATATAATATATTTTTTAAACAGAATATATTAATATTTTATGTTTTGTAAATTATATATATTTTATATATATATATATATATATATATATATATATATATATATATATATAATATATATATATATATATATATATATATATATATATATATATATATATATATATATATATATATATATATATATATATATATATATATATATATATATATATATATATATATATATATATATATATATATATATATATATATATATATATATATATATATATATATATATATATATATATATATATATATATATATATATATATATATATATATATATATATATATATATATATATATATATATATATATATATATATATATATATATATATATATATATATATATATATATATATATATATATATATATATATATATATATATATATATATATATATATATATATATATATATATATATATATATATATATATATATATATATATATATATATATATATATATATATATATATATATATATATATATATAATATATTTGAGATAAAATAAAATAAAAATATTAATAGTTAATGTTTTATAAAATATTTTTTGTCTCCTAAAATAATATATGTTATATATAAATCAAATATATTATATATACATTTTTTTTAAAATCAAAATAAAAATAAAACAAAGATAGAATATTTGGTTATAAAAATTATAACATTATATGGTTATAAAATTTAAAAACAAAATTGTGTGAAATAGTATTTTTTAAACATAAATTTAAAATCATAGAATATATGGTAATTATATGTGAGAGTATATTATATATTAAATAGTATAAAATTGTTGATATATTAAAATTACAAATGATATTAAAAAGACAATGATTGTATAAATGTGCATTATGGATCATTATCGGTATGGTCGTAGTTGGATGTACGATAGATTGTATTCAGAAAGACGTGCACTTAAACCACATTTTATAGAAGGAGTTAATGAGTTTATCACGTTGGCGTTTGCTCAGGAATGTTATCGAAGAGAATGAGGAGTTAGATATCCCTGTCTTAAATGTGAATGTAGACCAATAATTAGTGACCCATAGGAAGTAGCACGTCATTTGCATAGAAGGGATTTCATTGAAAATTATTAGGTTTGGACGTATAATGGTGAAGAACTGCCGAGTAACGTACCAGAGACTAGCAACACACATGCTTCAAGTAGTCGACCGCCTATGGAATATGAGGAAAACTTTAATCTGATCAGTGAGATGGTTGAGGATGCTTTTGGGGTGAACGTGACATATGATCAACCTGAAGATTTTGACGGGGAAGAGTTGCCAAATGAGGAAGCACAAAGATTTTATCAGTTGTTGACTGAGATGAATACGCCGTTGTTCGAGGGGTTATCTGTAATTGCAAGCTTCTCAAGTCATGTTTAAAGCATTGGTTTTGATGAAGACAACATGGATATCAACATTCAAAGGATGTGCAAAAAGTTTATCAATATCATATAAAACCTTGTTACAAGTCTTGAAGATTAGAAGAAGAATTATTAAAGAAACAACAAATGTCAAAAGGTATAAATAATTCTTAAACTTGAATATAGATGTTCACAAATATGCATTCATAATCATATACATATCCCACATTTTTAACAATAAGAAAAACTATGTTTGAAATCTTTTTCAAAAGGATTTTTTTGAAAATAAACTTTCAGGAACCGGTTCCTACCTAACAGGGAACCGGGTTCCAAACTTGTTCAAAAAACACTTCCCTGGAATTTGTACCAGGAACCGGGTTGTACCTATAGGGGAACCGGTTCCTGCGTGTTGTTTTTGAATTCTGGGTTATAACGTTCACTAGGAATCGGGTTCTGCCTGGGTCGGAACGGGTTCCCAGCGAACCAGTACAGATTTTCTTTTGTTTTTTGAACATAATTCAAATGGTATTCTTTTATGATTGCATTGCATCTTTTCATATCAAATGGCATGAAAGAAGAGGTATTTGTGACATTATAAATTGTGCAGATTTTCAAATTCAAATAACCTTCTTCAATTAACAATTTTCATCATTCAAATTTGCATATTCTTACAAACTTTCAAGTGTTCTTACAAATCATAAATTTTGTGAAACTTTCCATATACATTTTCATTAAGAAATCATTACAAGTTTCATACATTCATTGTGAACATTTATAATCATTGCTTGAGAATTATTTCTTTCTTGAAGAAGAAGATCAATCAAAGATTGATAGTGCTCTTCATCTCTTTCAAATAAATCATTGTATTACAAAAAGAAAGTATTCCCTTACTATCCAGGATTGTTGGAAGTAAGTGTTGTGATTTGAAGAGGATTGTTCTTCATTCACATTAGTGTTTGTTTGACCTTAAAGGTGTTAAGAACCTTTGGTCACCCTATAGGTTAGATAGTAAGCATAGGCTGTACAATCATTCTAAACTATAGTGAAATCTCTTTCGTGTTGGAAAGGGGACTGGAGTACTCTCGGATTGTGAGGGGAACCAGGATATATCGCCGTGTTCTTTACTTTTCCGCTTTTATCGTTTTCATCACCATAATCAAGAAAAGATAAGATATAGTCAAAAACCTTCAAACACTTAACCACAAATTACTACAAGTATTCTCATAAAACCGAATAAATTTTTATATACCTAATTCACCCCCCCCCCCCCCTCTTAGGCACTCTTAGACTTACAATTGGTATCAGAGCAAGTTATAGGTAACTTATTCCTAAAGATCCAGAATGGCTTCCGCAAATCAAAATCCGGTTTTCAAAGATGGTGGTAGTAACAACAAGCCTCCATTGTTTTGTGGTGAATACTTTGACTTTTGGAAAATTCGCATGAAGGCTCATGTTGAAGCGCAAGGAGAAGAAATATGGAATGCTGTTGAGAATGGTCCATTTACTCCGGTGTGTGTTGTCAATGGTGTTGGGTCATCAAAGCCTAAAGCATCATGGGATGACGATGACAAGAAAAAAGTTCTCTTTGACAAAAAGGCAATCAATATTCTCCAAAGTGCTCTTAGTATGGATGAATTTTTCCGAGTATCGGCATGTACAACGGCAAAGGAAATTTGGGATACTCTTGTAGAAACTCATGAAGGAACCGCCGAAGTCAAAAGGTCTAGATTGAACACTTTGAGTCAAGAATATGAATTATTCAGAATGCTGCCCGGAGAATCCATCCTTGACTTGCAAAAGAGATTCGTTCACTTGACAAACCATTTGAAGGCACTCGGTAAGACTTTAACTAACGATGAATTAAATCTTAAAGTGCTTAGGTCTTTAACTAGGGAATGGCAACCAAAAGTGACGGCAATATCCGAAAAGAAAAGCCTAGCAACTATGACTTCCGCAACACTTTTCGGAAAGCTTCAAGAATATGAGACGGAACTTGGAAGGCTTGAAAAACATGAGAATCATGAGAAGAAATCCAAAGGCATTGCTTTGAAAGTTGATTCAAAAGAAAGTCAAGATAAAGATGCATCGGAGGAAGATGAAAACTTCTTGCTTCTTGTAAAAAGGTTAGGAAAATATTTTGGTCATAAAAATAATCTTCATAATGCTAACTTTGTCAAAAGAAAGAAATTTTATAAACATAAAGATAAAGAAGCCTCCACATCAACACAAGATGTCACATGCTATGAATGTGGAAAGCAAGGTCACATAAAGCCGGATTGTCCAAAACTCTCCAAGAAAAATGGATTCAAAGGCAAAAAGGAGTTCAAGAACAAAAGGGCTTATGTTTCATGGGAATATAATGAGATAAGTTCTTCATCCGATTCGGATAGTGACGAAAGTGCAAATCTAGCATTGATGGCTTCACATCACTCCGACGATGAAGAAGAGGTTAGTAATGAATTTAATCTTTTTGATGATGATGTTCAAGGTGCAATTGATGAACTCTTGAAAGAATGCAAAAGTTTATACAAAAAGGTGTCAAAACAAGAAAAAGAACTTCTAATTTGTCTAGAAAAAATTGACACCATGACTAAAGATTTTGATCTTCAAAAACAAAATTTTATTAAAGAAAAGGAAAACTTTGCATGCTCCAAGTGTGAATCAAATGTCTTTCAAATTGTTCAATTGAAAAGAGTCATTGGACGATATGAAAAAGGACAAATAGGATTGGAAGGATTACTAAGCCAACAACGTTATCCAAATGATAAAAGAGGTCTTGGTTATGTGAAAACTAAGAAACCAAGTAACAATCCCACTGTTTTTGTAAAGGCTAGTAATAGTTCCAATCCCAAGAAAGTAGAAAAGAAGCAAGTTGTTCATAATCATCAAAAGAAAAAGGATAATGTATCTAAAAGAAAACAAATTCCTAGATACAAGAGCAAATTTGTTCCAAACTGTTTTTACTGTGGTATTATTGGACACACACCCAATGCATGCTATATTAGAAATTTCAGTATGGCTAGTGGACATTATGCATGGGTGAAAAAGGGAACTAACTATGAAGGACCCAAGGCAACTTGGGTACCTAACAAGAAATAATTTGTTTTTGTAGGTATGCTTGAAATCCACATCAAATGTTTGGTATCTTGATAGTGGATGTTCAAAGCATATGACAGGAGATGTACACCAATTTTTATATCTAGTACATAAAGCCAGAGGGTATGTCACCTATGGAGACAACGCCAAAGGAAAGATACTTGGCGTTGGAATAGTTGGCACACCTCCATCCATTCAAATTGAGGATGTTCTCTATGTTGAAGGATTAAAGCACAACCTTCTTAGCATAAGTCAACTTTGCGATAGAGGGTTCAAGATCAAATTCAACAAAGAAGAATGCCTTATTATGGATGAGGCAACCAATAAGGTAAAACTCAAAGGTAAAAGAATTAATAATATATTTATGATTTCCCTTGATGATCCATCCTTGAAGGTAAAATGTCTCATGGCAAACAATGATGATTCGTGGCTTTGGCACAAAAGGATTGCTCATATTCATATGGAACACTTGAATAAACTAATCAAGCGTGATCTTGTCATTGGTTTGCCTAAGAGAAAATTTGTCAAAGATAGACTCTGTGATGCTTGTCAAAAAGGGAAACAAACAAAATCATCTTTCAAATCTAAGAATGTGGTGTATACTACAAAGCCACTACAATTATTACACATGGATCTCTTTGCTCCATCAAGAACAAAAAGCTTCAGAGGTAATGTATTCACTTTGGTTATTGTTGATGATTTTTCTAGATATTCTTG
Organism: Vicia faba; assembly: GCA_948472305.1. Taxonomy (NCBI): domain Eukaryota; kingdom Viridiplantae; phylum Streptophyta; class Magnoliopsida; order Fabales; family Fabaceae; genus Vicia; species Vicia faba. The sequence goes on along the minus strand of OX451737.1, from coordinate 637,522,756 downwards.
GACTTTGTTTCTTGTGCAGAAAAGTGATGCCTTTAAAGCTTTTAAGAAGTATGCTAAGCAAATCCAAAATGAAAAATCACTAAATATTGTATCCATAAGAAGTGATCATGGTGGAGAATTCCAAAATGCACAATTTGAAGAATTTTGTGAAGAACATGGTATCTCTCATAATTTTTCAGCACCTAGAACTCCACAACAAAATGGAGTAGTTGAAAGAAAGAATAGGTTTCTAGTGGAACTTGCAAGAACAATGCTTAGTGATGCAAATCTTCCTAAATATTTTTGGGCGGATGCGGTTAGTACGGCATGTTATGTTGGAAATCGAGTTATCATTAGACCTATAATAAAGAAGACTCCATATGAACTCTTCAAAGGAAGAAAGCCAAATATTGCTCACTTCCACATTTTTGGATGCAAGTGTTTTGTTCTTAACAATGACAAAGACAATCTCGAGGAAGTAGTTGTGTGTGATGATGATGATCCTATAGATTTACCCCCGGAAGAACTTTCAAATGATCAAGTTGTGAAATCACCGGAAAATCAAGAAGACATTGTAAAACAAGATTCAAACATCAATGATCTACCAAAAGAATGGAGAACTCATAGAGACCATCCTATTGACAAAATTATTGGTGACATTAGCCAAGGAGTATCAACAAGATTAAATCTAAAAGATGCTTGCTTAAACATGGCGTTTGTTTCTCAAATTGAACCTACCAAAGTTGATGAAGCCTTAGGAGATGGTCAATGGATTATTGCTATGCAAGAAGAATTAAATCAATTAGAGAGAAATCAAGTTTGGGAACTTGTTCCTAGACCAAGTGGTAAACACATCATAGGTACCCGATGGGTGTTTAAGAACAAACTTGATGAGAATGGTCTAATTGTTCGAAACAAAGCAAGGTTGGTTTCCCAAGGCTACAATCAAGAGGAAGGAATCGACTTTGAAGAAACATTTTCTCCGGTTGCAAGGTTAGAAGCTATACGTCTTTTACTTGCTTATGTTTGCTCATTAAATTTTCAGCTTTTTCAAATGGACGTCAAAAGCGCATTCTTGATTGGATACATCAATGAAGAAGTCTATGTCAAACAACCTCCAGGATTTGAAGACTTCAAACATCCTACACATGTCTTTAAGTTGAGAAAGGCTCTTTATGGCTTAAAGAAAGCACCAAGAGCATGGTATGATAGTCTTAGCAATTTTTTGTGTGAAAAAGGTTTCGAAAAGGGTAAGGTTGATAAAACTTTGTTCATTAAGAAAATCAAAAGTAGCACTTTATTGGTTCAAGTCTATGTTGATGATATCATTTTTGGATCGACTAACAAAGAAATGTGTGAGGAATTCTCATTGATGATGCAAGGAGAATTCGAGATGTCTATGATGGGAAAGATGAACTACTTTCTTGGACTACAAATTAAGCAACTAAAAGATGGAATCTTCATCAACCAATCTAAGTATTGCAAAGAATTATTGAAAAAGTTTGATATGGACAATTGTAAAGCAATGAATACTCCAATGGGCTCCGTTACATATGTTGATCAAGATGAATCTGGTACTCCAATTGATATTACAAAATACCGAGGTATGATTGGTTCCTTATTGTATTTGACGGCAAGCCGTCCTGACATAATGTTTAGTGTTTGTCTTTGTGCTTGCTTTCAAGCAAATCCAAAGGAATCACACCTCATGGCAGTTAAAAGGATCATGAAGTATCTCAAAGGAACAACCAATGTCGGCTTATGGTATCCTAAAGGTAGTATTTGCACTTTAATTGGTTATTCTGGCGCGGATTATGCAGGTTGTAAAACTGATCGTAAAAGCACAAGTGGTACTTGTCACATTATTGGAAATGCATTAGTATCATGGGCTTGTAAAAAGCAAGCATGTGTCGCTCTTAGCACGGCCGAAGCAGAATACATAGCAGCGGGTAGTTGTTGTGCACAAATTCTTTGGCTCAAGCAACAACTCCGTGATTACGGACTTGATCTCGGATGCATTCCTCTTCGATGAGACAATACAAGTGCTATCAATATTACAAAGAATCCGGTCATGCATTCAAGAACCAAACATATAGATATTCGACATCATTTTCTCCGTGATCATGTACTTCAAGGAGATGTCGAAGTCACTTTTGTGGATACTCATAACCAACTCGCAGATATCTTCACAAAACCGCTTGCTCGAGAACCAGTCTTCAAAATCCGAAGAGAAATTGGTATTTTGGATGAAGGTGATCTCTAAATGTTTCTCATAAGGTGCACGTCTTAATTTTTCTTCAAAAAAATTTATGTTTCAGTACACTCTGCTTCTACTCCTTCTTTTATATGTTTTTATTTGATAAAATATGTGTGGTTGTGTTTAAAATTATTTGTGTTTTTTAAATGAATTTGTTTCACTCTTTTTCCCCATCCTTTTTTATGTTAACAAAAGGGGAGAAGAATATGCATATGTGTTGTTTTGTTTCAAAGAAATTGCAGGCCAAAATAACTATCATAAAACTCACTCCAAAATTCAAAGAATCATTGACTTAGGGGGAGCATACAATTTAGGGGGAGCCTTGCATTTGCTTAACATTTTTGCTACACAAAACAACATAAACATTTCAAGAATTGTTTTCAAGACTTGGTTGTCATCATCAAAAAGGGAGAGAATATAATTGCAAGCTTCTCAAGTCATGTTTAAAGCATTGGTTTTGATGAAGACAACATGGATATCAATATTCAAAGGATGTGCAAAAAGTTTATTAATATCATATAAAACCTTGTTACAAGTCTTGAAGATTAGAAGAAGAATTATTAAATAAACAACAAATGTCAAAAGGTATAAATATTTCTTAAACTTGAATATAGATGTTCACAAATATGCATTCATAATCATATACATATCCCACATTTTTAACAATAAGAAAAACTATGTTTGAAATCTTTTTCAAAAGGATTTTTTTGAAAATAAACTTTCAGGAACCGGTTCCTACCTAACAGGGAACCGGGTTCCAAACTTGTTCAAAAAACACTTCCCTGGAATTTGTACCAGGAACCGGGTTGTACCTATAGGGGAACCGGTTCCTGCGTGTTATTTTTGAATTCTGGGTTATAACATTCACTAGGAACCGGGTTCTGCCTGGGTCGGAACCGGTTCCCAGCGAACCAGTACAGATTTTCTTTTGTTTTTTGAACATAATTCAAATGGTATTCTTTCATGATTGCATTGCATCTTTTCATATCAAATGGCATGAAAGAAGAGGTATTTGTGACATTATAAATTGTGCAGATTTTCAAATTCAAATAACCTTCTTCAATTAACAATTTTCATCATTCAAATTTGCATATTCTTACAAACTTTCAAGTGTTCTTACAAATCATAAATTTTGTGAAACTTGCCATATACATTTTCATTAAGAAATCATTACAAGTTTCATACATTCATTGTGAACATTTATAATCATTGCTTGAGAATTATTTCTTTCTTGAAGAAGAAGATCAATCAAAGATTGATAGTGCTCTCCATCTCTTTCAAATAAATCATTGTATTACAAAAAGAAAGTATTCCCTTACTATCCAGGATTGTTGGAAGTAAGTGTTGTGATTTGAAGAGGATTGTTCTTCATTCACATTAGTGTTTGTTTGACCTTAAAGGTGTTAAGAACCTTTGGTCACCCTATAGGTTAGATAGTAAGCATAGGCTGTATAATCATTCTAAACTATAGTGAAATCTCTTTCGTGTTGGAAAGGGGACTGGAGTACTCTCGGATTGTGAGGGGAACCAGGATATATCGCCGTGTTCTTTACTTTTCCGCTTTTATCGTTTTCATCACCATAATCAAGAAAAGATAAGATATAGTCAAAAACCTTCAAACACTTAACCACAAATTACTACAAGTATTCTCATAAAACCGAATAAATTTTTATATACCTAATTCACCCCCCTCTTAGGCACTCTTAGACTTACATTATCAGGCTCAAAGTTATCAATGTGTGTGAGATTATTGGCCGCCAATTCAAATTGGAATGTTTCTGATCAGTGTTTAGAACATTTCACAAAAATGATGCTGGACTCCACCGCAACAAAAGACAACTTACCAACAAGTTTTTATGATGCAAAGAAGTGGGTGTTGAAGTTGGGTTTAAAAGTAAGAAAGATCGATTGTTGCATTAGTGGTTGCATGTTATTTTATGACAACGAGTTTGGTACTCAAGATGGATTGTTGGAGGAATGCAAGTTTTGTAAGAGTCCAAGATATCACGTTCGCAGTACAACCATTAACAGCAAGAAAAAGTGTGTAGCAGTAAAGTCCATGTTTTATCTTCCGATAATACCAAGGTTAAAAAGAATGTTTGCTTCAATGTACAGTGCAAGTCAAATGACGTGGAATCATATAAACTAAACAAGTTCATGCACTATGTGACATCCATATGATGGCGAGACATGAAAGCACTTTGATCGGACACATCCTGATTTTTCCGCAGAACTTAGAAATGCCAGGCTTGGATTATGCTCTGATGGTTTTACCCCATATGTGCAAGGGTTGGGAAGTGCGTATTCTTGTTGGCCAGTTATTGTAACCCCTTGCAGCCTTCCTCCTGAGATGTGCATGACAAAACCATACATGTTTTTAATGTGCGTCATTCCAGGACCGTCCAGTCCAAAAGCCGGAATCAATGTGTACTTACAACCTTTAATTGATGATTTGAAGAGGTTGTGGATTGGAGAATGGACTTATGATATATCCCGTAAATAAAACTTTACTTTATGAGCTGCCTTGATGTGGACTATTAATGACTTTCCAGCATATGACATGTTGTCTGGTTGGGGTACGCATGGCAAAATGGGTTGTCCGTACTGCATGCTATACACCAAAGCGTTTACATTGGATAAAGGGGGGAAAAGCTCGTGGTTTGACTGTCGCCGCAGATTCCTACCAACAAATTATTCCTGTAAAAGAAACAAGACAAATTTAAAAAAAGATGAACGAGTATCAGATTTGCCTCCGTCTCGATTGCCACCAGGTGATACATGGAACCAAGTTTATGAACTACCAAAATTTAGATACTGGCAAAGCATGTAGAATTGAAGGATATGGAGTCACACACAATTGGACAAAAAGAAGTATATTTTGGGACCTCCCGTATTGAAAAGATAATTTATTGCGCCATAATCTTGATGTTATGCATATTGAGAAGAATTTTGTTGATAATGTATTTAACACAGTGATGGATGTTAAAGACAAAACAAAAGATAATGAGAAGGCTAGACAGGACAAGAAAATTTGGTGTAACCAGAAAGAGTTGGAGTTGAAGCCTCAACGGAATGGAAAATTATTAAAACTTAAGGCTTGTTTTAGTTTGACTTCCCAAGAAGCTAAAGTGGTTTGTCGATGGTTAAAAGATTGAGAATGCCAAATGGGTATTCTTCAAATTTAGAAAGGTGTGCCCACGCTAACACTGGGAAGTTGCATGGTACGAAAAGTCATGATTGCCACGTTTTTATGGAAAAATTTCTACCAATTGTATTTGGTTCACTACCCAAACATATGCTTAATCCACTAACTGAAATTAGTCAATTTTTTAGAGATATTTGTGCGTCCACTTTAAGAGTGGATGACATCATTAAGTTGGACTTAAACATTCCACTCATTCTCTGTAAGTTGGAACAAGTATTTCCGCCTGTTTTTTTTGACTCCATTGAACATCTACTTGTGCATCTTGCATATGAAGCTTATCTTGGTGGACCTGTTCAATGTAGGTGGATGTATCCGTTTGAAAGGTTTATGGGTGATTCAACGTGATAAGTGAAAAATAAAGCTAGAGTTGAAGGATCTATATGCGCATATTACTTGCATTGGGAAACATCACATTTTTGGAGTCATTATTTCAATCACTTGATGCTAAATCCTAGAATCATACAGAATCCTTTAAATATAAATGAGAGAAGTCAATTCACCTTATCAGTCTTCGGGTGTCCATATCGTCCCTCTAGAAAGAAGGGTGTGCATTGGTTGACCCAAAAAGAAATGCAATCCGCGCATGTCCATGTCTTGATCAATTGAGTTGAAGTTAAACCATATCTTGAGTAAGTATACCCCAACTATTCAATTTTCTTTGCAGTGTTAATATAAAACTTATTATCTTGAAACTTATAATGTGTTTCTTTTTAGGGAATTTAACATCGCCTATTTTCATAGTGCCCGTGTACAATCAACATCCGATGTCATTCATGCTCAATTTCCAACATGGTTCAAGGAGAGATTGTCTAGCATTGTAGCATTGACTCCAGAAATACTCCATTTGAGAAACTTGTCTAAAGGCCCTGTTCAAAGTGCAAATGAATGGCACACATACTTTGTGAACGGATATAAATTTCACACTGAGACATGGACTGAAGGGAAAAACCATAAATAGTGGGGTATTTGTAAAAGGAGTTACAGATGGCGGTGAAGATGATTTCTATGGATTTGTTAAACATATCTATGAGTTGGTATACAATTACTTAGACTCGAAAAACAAAGTTGTCTTGTTTTATTGTGAATGATATGATCCAACTAGAGGTACAAAAATAGATAAGTCATATGGTACTATTGAGATTCAAATGGATCGTAGGTACAAAGAGTATGACCCTTTCATAATGTCACATATTGTTAGGCAAGTTTATTATGTTTCGTATTCTTCATTTGTACCATGTAAACGAGGATGATGTGTTGTAATAAAAACAAAACCCCTGGGTCATATTGAAACTGGAGATCTAGTGAAAGATGTTGCTTACCAAGTTGATGAAGTTGAGCAAATTAATGATGTGATTGCAGATGAACAAATTACAAGTTTGTCTGATACAATGGTTGAGGGATATCAAGTTGATGTGTCTATATTGTTGGTTGATAATAATGTGGACGAAGAGCATGATGAAGAGTTTGGATCCGAGGACAATATCACATCAGATAATGAGAATGATATGGATGACGAGCATGGAGATTTATAATAATGAACTATTTATTGAATGTGTTAATGAATATATATTGAAGAGAATGTATTTTTCAAATTTAGTATTTTTGTTGATGAATATATATATTAATTGTGTATTTTATATAAATAGGTAAAATGCCACTTCGAACTGATAAGAATAAGGATAGTGGTAAAAATTCCCAATGCCCGAGATTAGTAACATGTGAGGCACCTCAGTCGGCCATGTTCCCTCCCCCGTAGAGTCAGGTCGATCCTATGTCCATGGCCAGTACTCAGCCTTTTGTCTCATTACTCTCCTCTCATAATATGGCATTCCCATCTGGGAGTTCTTCTTTTATTAGCTCGTATGGGGTACCATATTTTGTTAGGCCACCTGGTTTTATTTTCCTACAGACCCAAATGCCCTCATCCTTCCAGCATATTGGAGGATCCAATTTTCCACATCCCACCCAGATGCCCTCATCCTTCCAGCAAACTAGAGGATCTAACAACCCATATTCCATATAGATGCCCTTATCCTTCCACCAGACTGGAGGATCCAGCATCCCACACAGATGCCCTTATCCTTCCAGCAGACTGGAGGATCCAGCATCCCACATCCCACACAGACAGGAGGATCCCGCACCCCATATCCCACACATTTACCTGCACGTAAGGATGATCATGTGCATCCAGATGATGATGATGATGATGATCATGTGGATGGGGATGATGATGTGTTGGATGGAAATGATCTTCGAGGGAATGATGATCCGAGTGAGATTCATGTCACTGACGGAGTATTTTGGATTTGGTCAGAAGGAAACTCGTAAGTTTCTTATTTATAAATTTTTATTTAAGAATACATTTTCATTTTTAATATAAATTTATATTTAATATTGATAATTCAAATTATTGTTGTTTAGTTTCTCGCCGGGTTAGACTGCTGCCAAGGTTATAGATTATATAATTCAGCAGATGTATAAACAATTTTGGAAGACCTTCAAAGATGTCAAAAATAAAGAAGCTTGGTTTAACAAATTTAAGGTATAATTAATTTCTTTTTTAGTTATTGTTATTTAAATGACTTTTTCATTATAATTATCTAACTATTTATTTTAATTTCATACAATATTGCTGGAAAAATGTGTGTGGGAGCCATTGAACGAGAAGATGATAAAGAAAAATTATTATGGCACAATCTCAAGACGACTTTCTGACATAATGTGGCGTGTTAGAGAGCGTTGGAAACTTCATGGTATCCGTCCCAATTGGATAGGGAAAGAGGTTTTTGAGGAACTTCTTAAATATTGGGAGCCACCCGAATTTCGGACTAAATCTGAAAATTTTAAGAAGATGAGGGCATCTGAAAAAGGGGGTTGCGTTAATATAGTTGAAAGTATAAGTACCGCAGAACATGTTCGACGCATGGTAAATATTACCACTTTTTTAAGTTATATTTTGATTCATAATATATTTTATTAATTAATGTTAATTTTATTATTTAGACCAAGAATTTGGGGAAACATCCATTGATGATTGAGTTGGTTAAAAAGACTCCGACAAAGAAAATCGGGGATTTTGTTGACGAACACACTCTAAAAACTTTCGTAAGTTATTTAATTTACGTTGTTGTTTATATTTTTTATAATATAGTTTAATTTATTTTAATTTAACTTAATTTAATTTAATTTAATTTAATTTAATTTAATTTATTAAATATTTTACTTAATTTTTTTATTGAATGTATAGGAGGATTATCAGACATTGCTCGCAAATTTTCTGATTCATAATCCTCAATATACTCCGAAAGAGGGAGAGCCGCTTCATCCAGATGTGAATTTTTATATTTGGGATCAAGTCATTGACGGAAAAGGCCCTAACGGTTGTTTTTTTAGTGGTGAAAATTTGGCGGGCACCTTGAGAAGTGGGGACAGAACTCTATTTCAAAGAGTTAGAGATGGAGAAGGGGGCTCACGTCAACCAAAATTGACACTAAAACAACTTGAAACGGTAAGACAATTGACGTTAAATGAGGCGAGACGCGAGTCATCGCAACGTGAGACGGCAATGAAAGCCCAAATGGAGGCTCAAATGGAGGCAATGAGACAAGAACAACAACGACAAATGGAGGTCATGGCAAAGAAGCAAGATGATATGGAGCAACAAATTAGACAATTTATGCAAGAATTTAGTGGAAATCAAAACTTTCGTGGTCAAGAGTTGGAGGATGACGGAAATGAAGATAATTTTGACATTGACAATTATACCAATCAAGATGACCCGTAAACTTAATTTTTTTATATTTTACTTTCAGATTTGAATTTGTGTACCACACTATTTAATTAAACCTACTAATTAATTCTTAAATTTATAATTTTAGTTTATTAATTTTATTATATTAAATTTAATATATTGAATTTATTATATATTAAATTTATTAATTTAATTTATTATATATTGAATTTATTAATTAATATTATTAATTTAATTAGTTATAAAAGAAAAACAAATTTCAGTTATTAATTTAAAAAAATATATATTTATGACGTGATTTTCACGTCACAAGTTGTGACGTGAAAATCACGTCGCAACCTAATTTTTATATATAAAAGAAAACAAAAGCTGAAGACCGAAGGGATATTAAACATAATTATTTAGTGACGTGATTTTCACGTCACTAATTTGTGATGTGAGAATCACGTGACAAATAAAATAACTTTACCTGTTTTTCCTGCAACGCTGTTAATCCTATAAAAGTATATTGCGACGTGATTTTCACGTCACAACTTTGTGACATGAAAATCACGTCGCAAACAATTTGCCACCCCCTCCACAGCCACGTGATCGTGCACGTCGCAAATAATTTGTTGTGACGTGATTTTTCAAGTTGTGACGTGAAATTCACGTCGTAAATGAGAGCATTTTTTATAGTGTATCATCATGGTTGCAATAATGGAAAAAAAAAAGAAGAAGAAAAAAAACGATCTTAGAGAAAAATATCATTGAACTATGGTTTATAGACAAAACCTTCATGAGAGGTAAACCTTACTCTCACATCTGTCAAACCCTGTTAAGAGCATTCTTTACAAAAGCACACGACGGAATCTTTTCAGATCTGATACAAGAATTCTACTCAAATCGAAATATCTTTGGAAAAACCCTAATATTAGCAATAAAGAATGTAAAAATAGTGTCATACTCCAATTTTACTTGAGTTTTTATTATAGTATTGATTTTTGTCGCATTTTCTTTCAAATATGTGACTGAGTCCATTTGCTAGTGAATAGAGTGTTTAAGGAGTTACAAGTGCAAACGTCCGAGTTCAAATCTCACATTTTCCATTTTTAGTGTATTTTTCTCCTTTTTTATTTTCTCATTTTTTCACTATTATTATTTTTCTGAAAAATATATTTTATCAACATTATTAATTATTATTAACCTTGTTATTAGGTTTAGTTATTTATATTTTATTAATATTATCAAAAGGATTAAACATACGTTATTTTCTGTTATTGTAACGAGTTTTATTTTATCTCTAAAAAAAAATTTATGATTCCCCCTTAACTTTTCGAGATTCCCTCTAATATAACCCTCACGTGGTATTTATTTTTATTATTTTTAAAATCCACATAATTTTTTTTAAATTATTTTACAGAATATATATTAATTAATAATTTTCATTTTGTTTTTAAATTAAGAAATTATTTAAATGAAAATTTATTTTAATATATAAAACATGTTAGGCCTATAACCCAGTTTCTATAATCTTGTTTTCAAATCAAATACCATTGTGTGTGTTTGCTATATAGACAATGCTCTTATTTCTGTTCCAAACGATGTGACTCTTTCACAAGTATAAAATGACACTATTGCTACTGCTTTTGTCCTACAACTTGGAAATAAATAAAGCATTATCAACCAGCTGCAACATCAAGTTTCTCCTTCCATGTTCAACAAGTAGACAATCTTTCATGCAGGAGAATACAATCTAGTTGGTATACACATCAACATTATGAGTATAAGAAGGACTTGAAGCAAGGGCTGTGTGAATGGAAGAAATGGCACATAGCTTTAGATTTTTTATTTAGAGTTAAGATAGTATCTAAAATTGAAGTCAAACACAATATCTTCTAAGACAATAGTAGGGCACTCACACTATTCATTCTACATTTGTATAATAATATTACATATGCTAATGTTGATGACAATACATACTATACAGAAATTCAATGTTTCTATCTATCAAGCAATGTCGTAGAACAGGAAGAAAGAACAAGGCATATCAAACTAGCAATGACATTGGCACTTACATGAATCCACTGTTTGATTGGAATAAGATTTCAGCAACTCTAGCGTACTAAGTGGTGTGTATCAAAGAAGAGAAGAATATCATTATCAAACATTAGAGATCTGTGTTTCGTGGTTATTATATCCATACCTCCAATATGTAATCTTAACTCGATCTCAGAAGCACCATCAAAATAGTTGAGTACAACTTACATATTCATGTAAAAGTGGGTGAGGAAATGAAGAAATGTGTTAATGTAAAGTCTCACATCAAATTTTGATATAAGAGGAAAACATTGAATTTTAAAACTTTAGTATTGGACTTCCTAAAAAATATTTAATGATTAAATTATAAATATATATAATTTCATAAAAAATATTAATAAATATAATTTAAGAAATAACGAGAGCTGAAACCAATTCTAGAAAATCTTAAATATGTTTATTTAAAAATGAATGAAAAATTTCCGGTTATAATTTCTTCTAAATTTTATTTTGATCAACAAAGTAAATTTTTGCAGGTTTTGAAGAAACATAAGAAAAGAACTGGATGGATCTTGGATGATATTTATGATATTAGTCCGTATATCTGTATGCATAGGATCTCACTTGAAGATGTAGCAAAAGCAGTGAGGAAGCCCCGTAACCTTTTGATCCTTGATAGTGTGAAAGATGAGATCACGTTCACGTGCCTATTTGACACTTTTACTTTTAGAAGAACATTCTTTGATCCAAAAATAAAAAGTGAAGGTACTGATAAAAATTGCGAAGTCAAAGGACGCCACGTCAAGCTATTCCATGAGAGTCTCACGTTGGAAGAGGAAACTATAGAAGAGTTCTCGTTGGAAAAGGCTACTTATGCGGTCATCTATCCGCCTTGACTCCTCAAGTGTGCTCTTTCCTTTCTCTCACTCTTATTTAATAGTTATGTCCTTTCATCGAGGACAATGCATGTTTTGAGTGTGGAGGAAGGAATCATTTATTTTCTTTATTTTCTTTGTTTTGTTTTTGGTTCAATAAAAAAAATTGCAATTTTTTAAAAGTTTTAGTCTATAGATTATTACTAGGTTAGTTGTGGAGACTTGGAAAAAGTTCACAAGATCGGTATTGTCTTAACATCGTAAGTCTCCTGCATATGCAAATTAATTTGAATAATTATTATGGCAGACAGAAATACTTACCACTGTACTACAACGACATATTTAAGAAAACGTAGAAAAAATTAATATAAAAAATAACAAAAATGTAATATATATATATATATATATATATATATATATATATATATATATATATATATATATATATATATATATATATATATATATATATATATATATATATATATATATATATATATATATATATATATATATATATATATATATATATATATATATATATATATATATATATATATATATATATATATATATATATATATATATATATATATATATATATATATATATATATATATAATAAAAATATAATTAAAAAATCAATAAATTCCACATAAATTTTAAAAAACAAATAAAAAATAAAATAAAAGTCACGTGGAATGCCACGTAAGTGGAATATTGATTCAGGGGCTATGGTGAAGAAATATTCTTTTGTTAAAGAGGGATCACAAAAAAAAATCTTAAAAGGGGGCAAAATCAAAACTCGTTACAATAACAGGAGTAACATATATTTAACTAGGGATGACGAAACGGATCCAGACCGTTTTACCCGCACTTTGTGCAGAATGAGTCAAGAATTTAGGCTCTCACCCTCTAATGGGACCACCCCGCCCTATTTTCTTTGCGGGTTTTTGCAGACACAAATATTAACATAAAATTTTGTATTTTTAAATTTAAAATATGCAGTGCCCCTGACTTTCTCCACCCATTACGAGACGAACCTAAATTTTAGGCTCTCATCTTCAACTATATTCGCCCCGCCTGCCCCATTCATTTATGAGCTTTTACAGAACGGGCCTAAACGGAACGGACATACCCATTTGTCACTCCTACTATATTTAACCCTTATCAAAATTATTTCCTTATTACTATTATAGTATTTTTCATTATAATTATATTTAGTCATTAGGAATTAGGAATATTAGATTTTATTATTGTTATAATATTATTATCATGTTATTATTTATTAAACAAAAATAATCAAACAAAAGTCAGAAGAATGAAATCACACGTTTTTTCCAAAATAGTTTCAAATCTTCTCCAAACCACAACAAATTGATATCTTTCAAATCTAAAAGTGTATCATTCCTAAAACTTGCACAAATTGAATCAAACATAAAGACATAATTAATCAACATTGAATCTTCACTATAAAAGACCAAGTAGAAATTCATCAGAGAAGAAAAAACACTGAAAAACCAAAAACAACTTGCAGCCATTGAGAAACATAAATTAATAACACCAAACATCTCCTTACAACAACTTCACTTCCATACCACCCTTTTCATTCATGAACTATTTGTTGGAAATAATTTATATTTTAGAAATATCTTGTTAACTAAGTCTGATAGAGGGTATTTTAGTATTTTTATTATATCCTAATATTATGTATAAATAGTCTAATAGTAGGTAGGTCAATGTATTCGGTACTTCTTATTTTGTAGCCTTCATTTAATATATTTCTTTTGTCTTTTACATCTCCTTTGTGCACCAATAATTGGTATCTAGAGCTCCGATTCCAAATCCACGGGAAAACACGGGAAACACAAGTGAACAGTGAGGTGTTGTGTAATTGAGAATCAAAATTTTTTATTATGTGAGATTTGGGAAACACTGTGTGTTAGTGAGTTTTTGAGTGAATTGCACAAGGTTGAAGATGAATGGAAACGACGATATCAGTTCCAAGCTTCTAGTGTTTGATGATAAAAACTGGAATCTGTTGAAAGATCCAGATACGTGTGTTGTTCTCAAGATGTGTTAGATCTTGTCACTGATGGCTATGCTTCATTAGCAGCAGACGTGACAGAGGCACAAAAGGCAATGCATAAGAAATATCAGAAAGCATTGTTCTACATCCATCAGTGTGTGGATGCGAATGTGTTTGAGAAGATTGTTGACTCTGAAACAACAAAGGATGTGTGAGACACACTGGTCAGATGTTACGGTGGTGACGTATCAGTGAAGAAGGTGAAACTTCAGTCCCTAAGAAATAAATATGAAAATCTCAACATGAAGGACAACGAGAAGGTTTCTGAGTACATCTCTAGAGTGATTTTGATTTTTAATGAGATAAAAGCTTGTGGAGAAATCCTTTTTGAATAAGTAATAATAGAGACTGTATTGAGATCTTTAACTTCTCAGTTTGATTACATTGTGGTAGCAATTGAACATTCCAAAGATCTGAGCACCATGAGAGTTGAAGAGTTGTAAAGTGGTCTAGAGGCGCGTGAGTTGCATATGATTGAGAGAACTTCTGAGAGGGGAGTAGACCAGCAGGCTCTGAAAGCAACTTCTGGTAAGAAGTATCAAAAGCAGACTTGGTCAGAAGCCAGAAAAAAACTAATAGTGGTCAGAGGTCAAAAGCTTCAACCTATGATAGGTAGAAGAATGTCCAGAAGGGAAAGGAGAAGTCTGACAAGAAGAATATTCAGTGTTACTGTTGCAAGAACTGTGGTCACTATGCCAAAGATTGATGGTCAAACAAATAAAGGAAGTCAGAAGAAGCAAATATAGCCAGAGGAGAGTTTGGTGATGAACTTGTGCTATTGTTGACTTTTGAATCTGATGATATGAATTCATCAAAATAGTGGTATATCAACACAGAGTGTTCAAACCATCTTACTGGAAACAAGAAATGGTTGGTTTATTTTGACTCTGGGAAGAGTACAAAGATCAGATGTGTTGATGATAAATACCTCAATTTAGAAGGTATGGGAAATGCCAGAGTCATTCTAAACAATGGGAAAGCAGAAGTGATCCAGAATGTGTGGTATGTACCTGTCATGAAAAACAATCTGATGAGTGCGGGACAATTGATTGAGAAAGGTTTTTCAGTTACCATGAAGGACAATCTTCTAAAGTTGCATGACTGTAATCAGAAGTTGATTATGGAGTCAGAAAATGGAAGGAACAAAATGTTCAAGGTGAATGTTAGAATTGGAGACTCTGAATGTCTGTGCAACAAGTGTTGTCAAGGAGAGTGAGCTATGGCACAAAAGATCCGGTCATCTAAATTTTAGAAGCTTAGGGCATCTGAAATCGAAAAAGTTGTTACATGGAATTCCTACAATCAAGAAGCCTAAGAATTCATGCAAGGTGTGCATGGAAGGGCAGAAACCAAGATTTCCATTTGCGTCAGAAGTAGCTTCAAGAGAAAAGTATGCCTTGAGAGTAATGCACTCTGATGCGTGTGGTCCATTTCCAATAACATCGATTGGAAGGAATAAATACTTTGTGTCATTTGTTGACGAGTTCACCTGAATGACGTGGATATCTCTCATAAAGTTTAAACACTAGGTGTTTGATGAATTCAAGATGTTTAAACTGAAGGTTGAGAATCAGAGTGGTCAAACTCTGAAGATTCTTAGAACTGATAGTGGTGGTGAGTGTAACTCCACAGAGTTTAGAAGGATCTTTGAGGAGAATGGAATTGAGCATGAGGTTACTGCTCCTTATACTTCTCAACACAATGGTCTTGCTGAAAGAAGAAACCGTACTTTTCTTAATATGGTGAGAAGCATGCTGAAAGAGAAGAAGCTTCCTCATACTTTGTGGGGAGAAGTTGTTACCAATGTATGTTATATGCTCAAGAGATGTCCAACGAAGAAGCTAAAGGAAATATTTCCTATTTAGAAGTGGACTGGAGAAAAGCAAAGTGTTAGTTATCTAAAGGTGTTCTGTTCTGTATGTTACAAACATGTCCCAGAAGCCAGAAGACAGAAGCTGGATGATAGAAGTAAAGTAATGTTACTGGTGGGGTACCACGGTACAAGTTTGTACAAACTCTAATGTCCAAAAACTAACAAAGTTGAGTTTAGCAGAGACGTCATTGTAAGAGAATCAAAAGTCTAGAATTGGGAAAAGTCTCGTTTTGACTCTGATGAGAGAACTCCTGAAGAAAAGTCAGAAACACATGTTTTTGAAGCTGGTAAATATTTTGAATCTGAAGATGAGTCTGATGGTGACTCTAACTCTGAAGAAGATTCAGAAGGTGAAGATGATTATGACTCTTACTCCGGTGGTGATTCAGACTCTGGGAATTTTTCAGACTCTAAAGACAGTCACGGTTCTGGAGAAATTCCAATTTCTAAACAAGAGCTTATGAAGGGGAAGTTATGGTGTTCGAGGTTCTGAAGTTCAATTTTAGAGGCAACAAAGAGTCAGAAGCATCCCAAGAAGATTTGCAGAGTTTGACATGCTCTAAGACACTACAGTAGACTCTGAAAGAGAAGTTATTAAGTGTGCGATGTTAGTAGACTCTGAAGGAGAAGTTATTAAGTGTGCGATGTTAGTAGACTCTGAATCCGTGAGTACAGAAGAGGCTCTTAAATAGTAGGTCTGGTTGCAGGCTACGAAAGAAGAACTTGATGCTATAGAAAATAAAAAACTCTTGGAAGCTGATAGAAATTCTAAAAGGCAAGAAAGCCATCAGCGTCAGATGGGTTTTCAAGAAGAAGCTAAAGCTAGATGGATCAATTGGCAAACACAAAGCAAGATTAGTAGCAAGAGGTTTTCTGCATAAGATTGGGCTAGATTACTCTGAAGTGTTTCCACTTGTAGCGAGACATGAAACAATCAGACTAGTGATTGCAATAGCTGCTAACAGGAATTGGCCTCTGATGCATTTAGATGTAAAATCTTCATTTCTGAATGGTCCATTACAAGGAGAGGTATACATGCCATAACCTCCTGGATTTAATAAAAAGAATCAGGAAAGGATGGTGTTCATATTACACAGAGCATTGTATGGATTGAAGCAAGCGGCCAAAGCCTGTAATTTGAAGATTTATTTATTTTTCAAGGAAGAATGGTTTCAGAAGTATGGGATGGAGTATGGTGTTTATGTTCAGCACACTTTAGAAGGCAATATGATTCTGGTATGTTTGTATGTTGATGACATATTGCTAACAGGAAGTTCTGAACAAGAGATAGCTAAGTTCAAGAAGGTTATGATGAATGAGTTTGAGATGACAGATCTTGGAAAAATGAGTTACTTTCTAGGGATGAAGTTAATGTACTCTGAGAAATGAATCATTTTGCATCAGATGAAGTATGAACTTGAGCTTCTGTTTACAGTGATTTCTAGTAAACAACCGCTAGTTTTCCAATTTACTAATTATTATTGGTTACTTGCAGGATCGACTAGATTGATCCTAGAACACATGTGTCATAACTCATTTTTATGTTCATATCTATTATATTGATAAACTTATATTGTATGTTAAGTTCGAATACGAGATTCTTAGGAAAGATTTCTAAAATGGTCTATAGGAATAAACTAACTGAATGTAGGCAGGAAAGGCTTCGAATTAGACTTGGGCTTGAATGTAAAGATAAGTGTTTGACTAAAAGGATAAAGTAAAAGTAAAGTTTCTAACGAAGTGATTGTGTTTAAAGGCAAGTAAAACAAGGAAATGCAAGGAAATCGAAGGATTTAAAGGGCAGTTCGAATTAGACTGTATTTAAAGGCAAGTAAAACAAAGAAATGCAAGGAAATCGAAGGATTTAAGGGCAGAGATACTGTCTAACGAAGTGACTGTGTTTAAAGGCAAGTAAAACAAAGAAATGCAAGGAAATCGAAGGATTTAAGGGCAGAAATACTGTAATGGCGAACTAAATATAACAAGACTTGTATTGAAATTATAAAAAAGTAATGATGTTCAATACATACATTGTATCTTCTCACTCGTTTTCCGTAATTCACGGAAGTTTGAGTATTTTGAGATCTTTTAGTACATAAAAGTGAACATCCTAAATCTAACATAAGAACACCTATTTATAGTGTCTTGACCCTAACGGCCCTATTCTAAAATCACGCCACGTTCGAAGCATGCAGGCTTCCTATGTTTGCTGACTTCCACGCGTCTTCTAGAATGGCGCTCTTTATTTGAAATTCGAAAAACTGTACCAATCGAAGCATCTTGTTTCTTCGTTGCTTTCGAAATAACCCAATTACCTGGACCGTTTCCAACTTCTGGCACCCTTACATAAAGGAGCTCTTTTATAATTCGAACACCAAAACAAGTCCAAATCGAAATCTGCTGGAAATTGAATAATCCTTCAACATAATGACTCCATATCTCCCACCAATATCCAATATTAATATTAATCTCCTTAGGTACTTTATTCGAAATATTATTTTGATAGTGGTTTCTTCCTTATTCGAAATAGCCAGCTAACAAATTGCCCCCCAAGAACATGTATTTCAACAAATATAAAGAAATACTTGTTTTTTTTACTCATCCAGGCTATTTCGAGAGTATCAAAAACTCATGATGACCATATTGTACACGATGGCAGAGTAAGCGTCCTACTTTCTGCAAAAACGTCCAATAAACGAAAACGCCCCTTTCTGATTGTTGAATGCATTTTGTTAATGCTTTTTATTGTAAATGATTGAACATAACCATTCTGGCACTTATAAATACCATTTTGGATTCATGTTTATATATATTTTTTATTATCCTGTAGTGATTCTAACCTCTTGTAAGCATGGCTTATACCTTTTTAAGTATTTCCCATTTACCCTCAAGATTCTTCTATCTTCTGCTAATTCTTCTATTTCATAAGCATTATTCGAAAATGTTTTCAAAACTCGAAAGGGACCCTCCCAATGGGGTGACCATTTACCTAATAATCTGTTATTTTTATCCATAGGTAATATAACTTTCCATACCAGGTCATTGGTTGAGAACAACTTACTTTTAACTCTCTTGTTGTATGCTCTGGCTACTCTTTCTTTCTATCTTCTCATAAATTCTAAAGCATGTAGCCTATCTTCATCCACATCCACTAATTCATTCATCATCATTTCCCAATATTGATCAGTTGGTATTTCATTTTGTCTTTGGATTCTTATTGACTGTAAGTGTATTTCGACTAGCAACACTGCGTCATGTCCAAAGGTAAGTCGAAACGGAGTAGTATTTATTGCTTCTTTAGGAGATGTTCGACATGCCCACAAAGCTTGGTCCAAAGTTTTGTGCCAATTTCTTGGCTTTCGTCCTACATGTTTCTTTATCAAACCTATTATGACTTTATTGGCTGCTTCTACTTGTCCATTAGCTTGAGCATAGTAAGGAGTTGACGTGAGTAATTTAAATCCCATTTCTTTTGCAAACTCTTGCATTTTTCGCCCTGTGAAAACTGAACCTTGATCTGTTGTAATACTTTCTGGTATTCCGAACCTGTAAATTATTTGCCTCTGGATAAATTCCATAATGACCTCTTGATCAACGTTCACTAGAGGAATTGCTTCGACCCATTTTGTAAAATAATCTATACCCACAAGGATATATTTCTGTCCTTTGGATGATGCTGGTCGAATTTCACCAATTAGATCTAATGCCCATCCTCTAAAAGGCCAAGGCTTAACAATTGAATGTAACTCACTTGCAGGAGCATGTTGAATACCTGCATGAACTTGGCATTGTTCGCAACCTTTAGCAAATTCTATGCAGTCTTTGAGCATAGTGGGCCAATACATTCCATATCGAAACAACAACCATTTCATTTTCTGACCTGCTTGATGTGCCCCACATGCCCCACTGTGCACACTGGATACTGCTAAATATGCTTCATTTTCTCCTAAACACTTGAGTAATATACCTTCTGGGGTTTTCTTAAAAAGTTCATTTCCTATTAGGACATAAGACAATGCCCTATATTTGGTCTTTTTCTCTGTACTTACTGAAGGTTCTTTCAGGTAATTTACTATGGGACTTCTCCAATCTGTATCTTCCAAAGTATCAATATTTAGAACTTCGAATTCTTTCTGATCTGCATAACCTAGTTTCGAAGTTTCCAAGTCTAATGGTGATAATTTGGTAGCCAATATTCTGCCTCTTGTTTCTATGAGATATTGGAGTTTTTCTCTAGATGTCTTATATCCTGAAGCTATTTGAGCCAAGTCATTTGCCTCCTGATTATCAATTCTGGGAATATGTTTTATATCCACATATTCAAATTTTTTGAGTAATCTATTAGCAATAACGAAGTACATGATCAAATTTTCCTTGATACATTTGTATTCTTTGGTTATCTGTTTGATGACCAGCTCTGAGTCTCCCCTAATTTCGACTCTGGTTGCCCCCAATTCTAACAAAGCTTCAAGTCCAGCAATTAATGCTTCATACTCAGCTTCGTTGTTCGAACAAGGAGGGCCTTCTAACTTGTACTTGAATTTTGTTGGAATTCCCTCAGGAGAAATTATAAGGACTCCAACACCACTTCCATATTTATGTGTTGACCCATCGAAGGATAACTTCCAAGGTTGGATCTCAATACAATCTAACGCGAAGTCCTCACTCACAAAGTGATCCACTATGAAATCTGAAACTACTTGTCCTTTCATAGCTTTTAAAGGATTGAAGGTCAAATTATACTCAGTGAGCGCTAAGGCCCATTTGCCAATTCTGCTGTGCATGATTGGTTTCGAAAGCATATGTTTAATAACATCAAAGTGAGATGAAACATAAACATCAACTGGTTTAATATAATATTTAAGTTTTGTACAAGAGAAATACAGACAAAGGCATAGTTTTTCAATGCTACTATACTTCGCCTCTGCTTTATTTAGGACCCTACTAAGATAATAGATGGCTCTTTCGACGCCATCATCATTTTATTGGGCCAACATACTACCTATAGTTACATTGGAGGAAGAGATGTACAACCTCATTGGTTTATCTTTAGAAGGGGGTGCAAGTATAGGAGGATGCATCAAATAAGCTTTGATTTTCTCGAATGCCTCCTGATGTTGTACAGTCCATTCAAAATTCCCTTGGTTGAGACGGAGCAGTGGAGAGAAAGCTTGAGTTCGCCCACTCAAATTAGATATGAATCTCCTTAAAAAGTTAATTTTACCCAATAGAGATTGCAACTCTTTCTTTGTTGAAGGAGGTTTCGTTTCCATAATAGCCTTCGTCTTGTTCAAGTTAATTTCGATCCCCTTCTCGTGGACTACAAAGTCTAGGAAATCCCCAGCCTGAACAAAGAAAGCACATTTAAGAGGATTCATTTTTAAGCCATGTTTTCTTATTCTTTCGAATGACTGGCAAAGGTGAGTCAAATGATCCTCATCAGAAACAGATTTGCCTACTATGTCATCTATATAAATCTGCATAAATGACTCAATGAAATCATGAAAAATAGTGTTCATTGCCCTATGATATGTTGCCCCAGCATTTTTTAGTCCAAAGGGCATAACTACCCATTCATAAGGGCCTAAGGCGCCTGGACATCTGAATGCAGTTTTGGGAACATCATCCTCAACAATAAAAATCTGATTATACCCAGAGTATCCATCTAACATACTCAGGTATTCGAAACCCACAGCGGAATCAATCAGCATTTCTGCTATAGGCATGGAATATTCATCTTTTGGGGTGGCAGCGTTTAAATCCCTAAAATCTATGCAAATTCGCAAAGAGCCATTTTTCTTAATAACATGTACAATGTTAGCAAGCCATTCTACGTACCTTGTGGTCCTGATAAATTTGCATCGAAGGAGCCGTTCCACCTCTGCCTTTATTTTTGAGAGGATTTCTGGAGCGAATCGTCTAGGCATCTGCTTGATGGGCTTCTTGCCATCCTTGATTGGAAGCCTATGTTCTACCAGTTCCCTCTTTAAACCAGGCATTTCATCGCAGTCCCAGGCGAAGCAATCCCTATTTTGTTTGAGCATTTTAACCACTTTGCCTTTTAAATTGGGACTAAGCTTCACACTGATGTATGTAATCCTTTTTCAACACCATCCCCGATATCAACTTCCTTCAAAGGATCTTGGGACAGCATCTTAGCACTTGATGACTCTGGATCCTTTTCGAACCCCAAGGGCTCTTGATCATAAATGGCATCTAGTCTTTGATCCATCAATTCAGAAGCTTGTCCATCACAGGGTGAGGATGAATGGTTTCCTTCAGGATTTGCTATTTCTTTTTTGTCTATGGCTTCGACAGCCATGTTTTGTATCTCGGCTTCGAGAGCCGTTCTTTGTTTGTTCTCAGCCAAATAGGCCAAAATCTTTTGGTAGTAATTTGATTCAGTCATAATAACCTTCGCTTGCCCATCCAGTTGGCCGTATCTTCGAAGTCTCTCCATCTTTTTCAGTCACCTGCCCGTTCCACATGATTTACCTATCCCATTGGAATCCATTGGGATGCAAGGTTAGGGAATAATAAGCGTTTTCATTA
The DNA here is from genome assembly GCA_948472305.1 of Vicia faba. Lineage (NCBI taxonomy): Eukaryota > Viridiplantae > Streptophyta > Magnoliopsida > Fabales > Fabaceae > Vicia > Vicia faba. Next base: position 637,500,156 of record OX451737.1, on the reverse strand, counting down.
GGCTCGAAATATTCCTCAGGTGGGTGACATGGCCCTATGTTGGCCATATTTCTGTCGAAATTTCTTTTGTCCACATTGTTGATTTCTGCCATATAGTAACTTTGGTCTGCTTCTATATTCTCAACAATCCTATCATCTCTCCACAACACCAGCCTTTGATGCATTGAAGAAGGTACTGCTCCAACTCCATGGATCCATTCCCTGCCAAGCAACAGATTGTAATTTGCTTTTGCAGCAATGACCATAAACATTGTTGGCCTTGTGAGGGAACCAACTGTCAGGTTAACTTGTATTACTCCCAAAGTATGGCCAACCTTCCCTTTATAATTCGAAAGCACCATGTTGTGAGGTCTAACATCTGAATCCTGCATTCCTATTCTCTTTAGCATGAATTGGGGCATCAGATTGACAGCAGCTCCACCATCTACCAGAACCTTGTTCACACCATATTGTTCCACCTTTGCCCTGATAAATAAGGGTTTGAGATGGTTTTTCATTCCTTCGTTTGGCTTTTCAAAGAAAGAATTCTGCTCTTCGACCGCTCCATTGTTCATCACATAATAGCATATTGGCCTATGTCTGGCCATTTCGTCCTCATCAGTCTCCTCATCAGCATAAACCTCTGTTTTCTGATTGTACTCACAAGGCAGCACCGAAACTATATTGCAGTTTGCATTGAAGAAGGATTCCCCCTCAGATTCGAAGGCATCAGTCATCAAATCCTCTTCGTTCGCAGCTTCCTTCTGAGTCCTATTTTCTTTAGCGTCCTTCTGTGGAGAAAAAAGTTTCCTGGACACTGGGGGTTTGCCCCCAGTCTGGTTCAGTGATGTTGGGTTATTGGTACTAGATTCTCCCACTCCCGTAGGTTTCGAATCCCTTGCAGCTTTTTGGTTTCTCTGGTGTCTGCGCCACTGAGAGCGAGACATTGGGTTTTGTTAGAACATAGTTTGATTCTACAACCCTCAATTAGAGTTTTGATGATAACAAAATACAAGAATAAATAAATTGTAAGATTTATATATAAGACATATATGCTACTTAAAATTATGTTGTGTATTTACAGAAACTCTGATGGAATCAGCATCAGAAGATCAGTATCAACATCAGCATCAGAAGATATGTCAGCATCAGAAGATCAAACATGTGCTACACGCTGAAGTTACCAGATCATACGCTGAAGCCTGATGACCAGAATCTGCGCATAAAATACTCTGACTCTGATCAAGATCCTTACCAAGTCATCAGCACTCAGAAGCGTCAAAATAAGTTAAAGCCAAGAACACTCTGATTACCATAAGTAGAGAAGACTCTGAAGCGTCAGCGTTACTAAGCATTCAAGACAAATTTATTACCAACGAATTTATTCCAAGACAAGATCTTTTCAAAAAGGAAAGAACGTTATTATCATTGAAAGTGATTTATGGACAACAACGTATCTTTGACTTTGCTATATATACAAGACTGTGTGAGAAAAGAAAAGGCTAATAATCTTCACGCATATACACGCCTACATAAACGATCTCACTCATACAATTTGCTAAAGCTTTCAACCACGCCTACTCAAAAGCATTAGCAGTCCAGTTTCATTCTAAGCTAAATTTTGTGTATTATCACAGTTGTGATATATAGTTTTATTAGAAAACATCAAACACACTTTTGTTCAATTATGTGTAAGAGAATTACCTTGAGATAAACCGGTCTGTGGTTATACTCAATAAGGCTTTAACAGTTGTTAAAGTGGTTGTTGTAATCAGTTGATTATAGTGGATTAAGACCTCGTTGGAGAGAGGCGAAATCACCTTGACGGGTGGACTGGAGTAGTTTGAGATCAAACGAACCAGGATAAAAATACAGTGTTGTCTGCACTTTTGATTTAAGTTTTATAATTCAACTCCCCTTCTTGTGTTTTTCACATCTTCAGGTTTCTGCCTTTATAATTCTCCAATCTTATTTCTTCCCTCCTGTTTGAATTGAATTGCCTCCTATAAGCCATTGCAGTCCTGCCTCCTCGATCGAAACTGCACCACTTTCCTTTTCCCTTATCAGCATTCACTTGCAGCCATCTGTCAGTGGGGATTTTTGCATGTAGTTTAAAGGAAACTCTCTTTTCTCCCCTAGGATAAGGGCTATCTGGCCTCCTTGGCATACTTCTGGCTGTGCTAACAAGATTCGAAGGCATTCCTCCTTGGTGCCCCCAGCCTGACACAAACGAAATTCTCTCGAATGCTTCAGCCATTTCCTTATCATACACTGCTGCACATCTGGGACATATTAAGCATTCTGTTCCAATTTTGTGGCAACGAACCAGGAATTTGAGCAGAATTTCATTAACTTTTGGATAGACTTTTTATAGTTGGTTGTCTTGCCTCCAGTTGACTCCTGTTCGTTCATGCTGGGCCCTTTCGAATTCAGCAGCAATTCTGGGGTTGCAGATGATACTGCACCTTGGGCATAGCAACTTTTCCTGATTTTTCTTATGATAGTGGAAGGGGTATTCACGCAAACCTGCGTCCTTTCTAGGTAAGTTCTCTCTTCTTTTTTGTCTTTCCCTCTCTAAACAGCGTTCCACTTCTTCTATTTCAGCGTTAGGCTGTTCGAAGTCCACCATATTCACTCCCAGCATTTGGTCATCAGAAATTTCGACTTCTTCAAATTTCATCCTAAGACCTTCAGTGGCCTTAGCCAATTTTCTATCACTTAATATATTTGCTTTGAGCACCTTTGGGAGGCCATCAGTAGCTTCTGTTTCGTTTTTGATCAATGGGAGGCCATCAGTAGCCTCTCTTTCATTTTCGATTAAGATGAAGTCCCCATCCTCTTCGAATTCCTCCTTCGACTCAACTTTCCCCTCAGCAATTTCCACCACATTGATGTCTAGAGGTTCAGCATAGTTAGTCTCCGCCATCAGCAACAGATCAATATCAACTTTCATTGGATTCTTTCCCTTGTCTGAGAACTTCAGCCTGCCATCTTTGATTGCATTCTGTATCAGATCCCTGAAAAGAAAATATTGTGAGGTTTTATGGCCTAAAAAGTTGTGATATTTACAAAAGCCCCTATTTTTCCTTTGTTCCAACGGAGGAACCTTAAGGTTAGGAGGAACTATTAACTGGCCATCTTTAACAAGTAGATCAAATATCTCATCACATTTAGTTATATCGAAAGTATAGATTTTCTTGGGGAATTTATCATTCCTTTCACTTTCGACAGAATCCTTTCCATTGGAAGGAAGTAGAACTTTGCAAGCATAAGGGGGTGCTTCTTTTAGTTCTGCAAGATCTATTTCGAACTGATCGAAATCATAAGGGTCTTGAGGATCATCTATGTTTTCCTCTTCAGCCTCTATGTAGGCTATTCTCTCTTTCTTATGATTTTTACTAGCCCTGGCTTTTTTAGCTTTTAACCTTTCGACTTGACGCACTCTGTCTGCTAGTTGGGCCATATCTCTAAGATACTGTGTATCCAATTTCTTTCGAATGGAATAATCTAGGCCCCCAACAGCCATTTCGACCAATTCATGTTCAGGGACCACTGTGAAGCATCTAGATTTTAATAAACGGAATCTATTCAAATATTCATCTATTGCTTCCGTGAATTTTCTCTTAATGCTTGCTAGTTCCTTGAGATTGATTTTAGACTGACCCATGTAAAATTGTTCATGGAAAAGTCTTTCTAAATAAGGCCATGTGTCCACAGATCCAGGGGGCAAGGTGGTGAACCAAGTGAACTCGTTCTTTGTCAAAGAACTTGGGAAGTATTTTATCCTAAGATTTTCATTATTTGCTATATCTCATGCTTCTGTTAAATATCTTGCTATATGTTCCACTGTTGATTCACTTGTATCTCCAGCAAATTTCGTGAATTTAGGAACTTTAACGCCCCTGGGTAATTCTGTTTGCATAATATAATCTATAATAGGAGATGTGTAGTTTGGCCTCCTAAATCCTCAATTTAAACCATTTTGGGCCATTATTCTTTCAATCATGGTGGTGAGGTTATTTTCTGCCACTAAATTGTCATTCCTAATTCTATGGACAATTTCGTCTGCCTTTTGGTCCCTATTCACCATCATTATAGGTCTAGGTTGTTCATTCTGAACTTCCTGAATTCCCTGGTCTCTTAATCTTACCCATATATTTCTTTCTTCGACCACTTGCACAGGGGGTCGAATTCGTTCGATTATGGGTTCTTCATTTCGAATTTCTACTAGGTTTTGCCTACGCCTTGCAGGCGCATTAGGGGCACCAAAGAAATCTGCTATTCTGGCCATCTGAGCTGTATTTTCTTGGTTTGTTCTATTTATATTCTGAATTAGGGGATTAAAAATAGCATTCATTTCACGGGCTAGGATGCCTACAATATCATGATTGCTATCATCCATCTGTTGTCTAAGTGCTGCCTGACTATTAGTTGTAAGAGTAGGCAATTGGGCGAAGTTTCCTATATTCTGGAAATTTGTACCCAAATGGTTCATTCCTGAACCAGACCCTTGGAGTGGGGACGAAGTTGATGCATTATGTAACCCTGCCATAAACGAAGTTGGCATCCCATACTGAGGATTTTTGGGTCTCAAAGGTTCAAAACCTGGAGGCCTAGGGGGGGTCGAATACTGTTGATTCCCTATGTGTGGCGCAGTTTGCACTGAAGACACGTTTTATGGCATGTCTAATGTACTTACTGGGATCGTATTCGAACTGCCAACAGGAATGGCATTGGAGGCATCAATCGAACTTGAAACGATTGTTGCAGCCCTGTGTGGGGGATTTTGTACCCCGTCTTGGTTGGTTGTATTAACCATTATTTTGGTACGTTGTTTTCTGGGTATATGTGGATTGTTATTCTTTATTTTGCCGCTTCGAAGGTTCATGTACCGAAACGCGCTCCACACTCAGAAAATCCTAAAACTTCTTTAATATGTTTGTTTGATAAAACTTTTTGTTATAACACTGTCCCACCGGGTGTGCCAATTTGTTTACAGTGATTTCTAGTAAACAACCGCTAGTCTTCCAATTTACTAATTATTATTGGTTACTTGCAGGATCGACTAGATTGATCCTAGAACACATGTGTCATAACTAATTTTTATGTTCATATTTATTATATTGATAGACTTATATTGTATGTTAAGTTCGAATACGAGATTCTTAGGAAAGATTTCTAAAATGGTCTATAGGAATAAACTAACTGAATGTAGGCAGAAAAGGCTTCGAATTAGACTTGGGCTTGAATGTAAAGATAAGTGTTTAACTAAAAGGATAAAGTAAAAGTAAAGTTTCTAACGAAGTGATTGTGTTTAAAGGCAAGTAAAACAAGGAAATGCAAGGAAATCGAAGGATTTAAAGGGCAGTTCGAATTAGACTGTATTTAAAGGCAAGTAAAACAAAGAAATGCAAGGAAATCGAAGGATTTAAGGGCAGAGATACTGTCTAACGAAGTGACTGTGTTTAAAGGCAAGTAAAACAAAGAAATGCAAGGAAATCAAAGGATTTAAGGGCAGAAATACTGTAATGGCGAACAAAATTTAACAAGACTTGTATTAAAATTGTAAAAAAGTAATGATGTTCAATACATACATTGTATCTTCTGACTGGTTTTCCTTAATTCAAGGAAGTTTGAGTATTTTGAGATCTTTTAGTACATAAAAGTGAACATCCTAAATCTAACATAATAACACCTATTTATAGTATCTTGACCCTAACGGCCCTATTCTAAAATCACGCCACGTTCGAAGCATGCAGGCTTCCTATGTTTGCTGACTTCCACGCGTCTTCTAGAATGGCGCTCTTTATTTGAAATTCGAACAACTGTACCAATCGAAGCATCTTGTTTCTTCGTTGCTTTCGAAATAACCCAATTACCTGGACCGTTTCCAACTTCTGGCACCCTTACATAAATGAGCTCTTTTATAATTCGAACACCAAAACAAGTCCAAATCGAAATCTGCTGGAAATTGAATAATCCTTCAACATAATGACTCCATATCTCCCACCAATATCCAATATTGATATTAATCTCCTTAGGTACTTTATTCGAAATATTATTTTGATAGTGGTTTCTTCCTTATTCAAAATAGCCAGCTAACAACTTCTGAAGATATTTAAGTTGGAGAATTGCAAAACTGCTATCACACCTGCTGATACGAATCAGAAGTTGTACTCTGATTCTGATGGAGATGATATGGATACTACAACCTTCAAACAATTAATTGATTCTTTGAGGTATTTGTGTAATACCAGACCTGATTTTTTCTATACAGTTGGAATGGTTAGAATATTATGAGTAAACCAAAGTGGTCTCATTACCAAGCTGTTGTTAGGATTCTGATGTATGTGAAGGGAACTCTAAAGTATGGAGTGTTATTTCCTTCTGGAAGAAATACCGAATCAGAACTTCTGAGTTATTCAGACTCTGATTGGTGTGGAGACAGATTTGACAGAAGAAGTACTTTTGGGTACTTATTCGAATTTATGGGAGGTCCTATTTCTTGGTATTCCAAGAATTATCCCGTTATTACGTTGTCAACCAGTGAAGCTGAATATATTGCAGGCGCTCTGAATGCATGCCAAGTTGCATGGATTCTGAACTTGTTACAGGATCTCAAGATCGACGTAAACAAGCCTCTGAAGTTGATGATTGATAACAACTTTGCAATCAATCTTGCAAAGAACCCAGTGCTGAATGGGAGAAGCAAGCATTTTGAGACCAAATATCACTTTCTGAGGAATTAGGTTCAAAGTGGAATATTAGAAGTTGTGCCCTGTAGCACCCAGAAGCAGCTGGCAGACATTCTAACAAAGGCTATCAAGACTGATCAATTTCTTCGTTTGAGGGGAAAATGGTGTTGTCAGTTTTATGTAAATATAAATTAAGGGATGGTGTTGGAAATAATTTATATTTTAGGAATGTCTTGTTGACTAAGTCTTTTAGTGGGTTATTGTACCCAAAAATTTTCCCCCTCTTTTCTCAAGACATTTCTCACAAAAGATCTCAAATACTCAAGGATTCTCAAGACTTGATCAGACAAGCTCACCTCCTAAGCAGTGAGACCACAAATCAGGGTTTTAATTTTCTCAAGAACAATTGGACTTTTGATTCCTAAAATGACTTTCATGTTTAATTATAGGTCTTCAAGATTGCTCATACTAAGTTTCAAGTCTTGTATCTCAAAATTGCTCAGTCAGTTGCTCAGATGACTGAAAATCAGCTGTATTAGGTAAAAAGTCAACTATGGTCTATATATATTCAAACTTCATGATTTTTGGCCAACATCAACATTTTAAAGTCATATTCATCAATTGATCAAGTGTTGATCACAATTCCTCAAGAAAAACATTCAAATCATCAAAGGGGAAAAATTGTCAAAATTAGGGTTTTAATTGAGAATGACTGATCATTGACTTTTGACCTAGTACATGATCCAATGGCTTGAAGTATGATCTTAAGGACTCAAACACAATATCTGGACCTAATTTCATAGCTCAAATCATTTCTCAAGATCAATGGATTGATAGTTGAATTTTGGATCAACTGATGAAAAGTCAACTGATACACAAAAAGTCAAACTTTGAATTTTTGATCAACATTGAGTTTCAAATATCAAGATCCATCAAGATACTCAAAAATATCAAATTTGATCATCAAGAATCAAGAAAGTCAATAAAATCCACAAAAAGTCAAAGTTTTCGATACTTAGAAATTTTCTAAGTGTTTTTATACTTGATAAATTCATTACTTCATGACATTTTTTCACCAAAATGCAAGATGATTCAAAGAAAACTTTCAACATGAAAGTTGTAGATATTGATGAACTCTACAACTGTATATTATAGGATTGATGTCCAAAAAATGCTCAAATTTGATGATATAGGCTCATGAAGTCATGACATTTTTCATAAAACACTTAGTGAAAATTTTAGCAAGTTTAGGCAGATTTTGGACCTAACTTCTTGGCCAATTTTCACCAAGCTCCAAGATGATTTAGTCAAAGTGGTTAAAATGAAGGTTGTAGACAATTTTTCAAGCTTTCTAAAATGTCAAGGAACTTGAAGAGATCATTTTTTATATAAGTGAATCGAAGAGAAGAAGTTGGGCATCTATTCTTGAATTACAAGTCATCTACTTGATGAACACATAATCCAATCTCAATGTTATGCTGCATAATCTTGATTTGCGTGCCTTCTAACTTGTGTATCTAACCATAATTAATGGATTACACAAACTTTTGAGCTATGATCCAAGTGGTTTAAGCATTGTCCAAGTTAATTTTCCATTTTGGTGAGAAAGATAACATTGCCATTCTTGAAAAGCAAGCTTTATGCACAAAGTCAATTATTGAACCTCACACTTGTTCCCTTTGATCACACACCATTTACAAGGTCAGAAGCAATGTGATTAAAGTGTTTAACCACTCTATGATCAAAGGTACAAGATATTGAAACTTGATTTTTCAAGAAAATCACATGTTGGGCTTAACATGTGATTTTGAATTCTAATAAACTTGAGTTGCTCCAAACTTTCCCTATAATAGAGACACCATTTTTCAAGCTATTACATGAATTCACAAGCCTTGAAACTCCCTCAAACTCCCTGAAATCAGATTTTGCACACAAACTCCATTTTTGTGCCATTTCTGACCTTAAACCTTAAACACTCAATCCACTCGTGCGTTTTCATTTTGAGTCCATCACAAAGCTTCTATAACTCAACTAGAACCTATCCAAAGCCCTGTTTCACAAATGTAACACCTCCATCACCATCCTCCATTTCCAAAAAGAAAGTTATGCACATTGACTTCACCAGAAAGATTCAAGCACTCTCAGCATAAAGTAAGCTTTGCATTAGCTTCCTACGAGTCCAAAGAAGCTATAGAGATCATCCCAACACATCCAGGAGTGATCAAACTCAAAACATGATTTCTAGTTTTGAGGTAAGTTTTCTCAACTTGGAACTTCTCATACAAGCATCAATAAGAGTTATTTTGTAAAGATAAAATGTAGACATTATTGCCCTGAAGCTAACCATACCCTTAGTTTTCATTTATCTTACCTGAGCATGGAGAATTTTGAAGTTGAACTTACAGAAAAATTAGGTCAGAATTTGGTACCAACAAAAATTCGTGTTCATCTTTGAGTGTTAGTTCAAGTTATTTACATATTTGAAATCGTGATGAAATTTCTAACAAGTTTGATGTTTACATTTTCTGATTTGGTTGAGAAACGAGCAAGTTTCAGAATTCAAAAAACGTTGTTCTGGTTCTGACGCGAGGAATAAGAAGACAATACATTCAGAAATGAGTTAAAAATATATTTAATAGTTATTGCCTTAACTAATGGATGTATCACCACCTCAGTGGTTAAAGCGTGCGCCTTTCACCTTTAGGACTTCGGTTCGAGCCCCAACGTCTGTTTTGTCATATTTTTTTTGCATTATTTTGCTCTTCTCCAGCGCTTGGGCCTCCCTGGCTTTGGGCCTCAGGATTTTCTCTTCATCATACCCCCCACATTACATATCACACTCAGGCCCATTTTTCCCCTCATTTTAAATAAAAACTGTTTTGGGCCTTCTTGCTATCTTTTCACTTCCTGATTACTTTCTAACCCCCTAGCCCATAATATTTTATATTCTTCATTTTTTTATACTTTTTATTTATTTACTTTATTTAATGAAAAATACAAAAAAAATATTATTCTCTTAAATAACTAAACTAAAAATATTTTAATTTAAACAACTTATTTTATTTTTGTAAATTTAATATTTAGAACTAGAATTTTGCTTTATTTTCACACCTTAAAACATTTTTCCAAATTAATATTAATATTCAAATTATTTTCTAAAGAAATTATCAGGCTTAGGTTTTATGTTAATTAACTTAGACTTAGGGTTCATTTTTAATTAAAATTAGACTTTAGGTTTTGTTAAATAATTAATTAACTTCTGGTGTAAATTAATTAGATTAATTAGGTTAATTAAAACCTTTTCTATCAAAAACCACAAAAAATAAATTATTTTCCTTTACATTATTCTCGCGCTTTTTATTATTTCACATTATTATTCATGTACATGGTTTATAATAGTAATTAGGGCTTTATGGCTTTATATCCCCATTTGTAAATTTGTACCCCCATTTCCAAAGCATTTTAATAACATAGGATATTTAATTCCACAATTTATCACTTTCCATATTATTATTAGTAATTAGGGTTTGTATGACAAGACCTTAAAATAAACCTTAGACAACCTCAATTAAAGATAAAATAATTGAATCCAACACACTTTGCACACATGAACCTCTAGGATAACCCACACTTGGTTCCTCAGATTAAAACAGTCATGTCCCTCGAACGTGGAATATTTTAGCAAAGACCCTCGATTAAAAGATTGAAGTCCCTCGATGACCCTTCGATGTTGCCTTTGGTAAATGATCTTAGTCCTTTACGACAATTGCTAAAGCATTTTACAAGTTGCCTTCTATGACTGTACTACGACCCACGCCTGTCCCTCACATCCAATTATATGGCTTCCTATTAACTAATGATAGACAAGCGCTATCCAAAGAAGGAGGAAAAGAACAAAGACTTTTTTAGTAGGTAGATCGCTCGTGATTGCTTGCTCACAAACAAAACCATTTACACCTCACACTTTCAAAAACACTTTTCAAACAAAAATTTTGTATACATTTTCAATGATATGAGAATCATTACAAAATGGCCTTACATTGGCATTTTCAAACATCTTTCCAAACACTTCCTTTAAATAAATATTTTTAAAACCAACACTTTGTATACATTCTCAACAATGTGAGAATCATTGCAAAGTTTTCCAAACTTAGGAGTTTTCAAAATATTTTCAAACATATACAAACACAAAGCATTTCAAAATGAGTTAGCAATTAAGAGCCCGTAGATAATTACAGATGAAAAGGGTGCTAACACAATCCATTTTCATAACCTACCCCCCGAACTCAAGAAAATTCTCAAAAGGTCTTTCTTGTTCTTTTCACCCTTTTCTTTATTGGATAAAAGAAAAGTCTGTGGCGACTCTTGCTATCCGCAACATTTGCAATCAAACACAAAACACCCAAGTCAGTTCTCCCACCGTATCACAGAACTGGTGACTCTGTTGGGGATGATAAACTAAAAGTGGGGTTACCTTAAGAGCTAGATCACCTTTATTTGCTTTAATTGTTTGCTTTGTTTGATTTACATTTGTGGTTTATGCTTGGGTTTACTACTTGTAAAAATCCTATACCCGGATTTAGGGAATATTAGGTAATTGGCAATAGATCGTGGCGACTATGCAGCGTAATACCGACATGGTTGAAGCAATGGCTATGTTAGTGTTACACATTTGTTGGTACCGGCGTCCTTTGAGTCCAGTCAAGGAGAATACGGGGCCACTGTATGGTGTCATGAAGCATTAACTGACCTTAGAATCTTAGTTGAACAACTTGGCCATTAGGAAGTAGTGAGATAGCTGGATTTGGTGCAAGACTAAAGTTGGTTGATACTCGATACTACACTCATTGAGATCGGACTTTTGGGATATTTTGGCCACAATTTGGATGCTTGAGATGAAACAAGGCCCAATGAAGAAAAATCAGTGATATTGAGATTCCTTAGAACCCAATTACTTTTGTTAGGACAGGTTGAACCAACTAAAACTTCAAGAGGGTACTTACTTATAAACCCCATGCAAGCCTAAACCTAAGGCCTTGTGTGTTTTGTTTGTGTGTGATTATTTATTCATAAACATCATGACATCATGTCATAGCATTTTCACTAACCATTTCAAGGACCTAGAGATTTATCTTTGTTCTGTTTTGTAGGATATGGCTTCCACTCGCAAAAATACCATTTGAATCAACTTCGTAAGGGAGCCTCCTCAACTCAAAGAGTTAGCGTCAAGGGTTTCAGAAAATTCTCCATTCACCAAAAGATATGGTCGACTTCTCAATCTGGTTACTTCAAGCTTTGAAGAAGACATGATGAGGGTGCTCTTTCAATTCTTCGACCTTGTACATCATTATTTCACCTTTCCCGACTATCAACTAGTGCCCATAATGGAAGAATACTATCAACTTTTAGGGGAACCAGTCCTTGATCAAATTCCATTCACCGGTTTAGAAGAAACTCCAAGACCTGAAGTTATTTCCAAGGCCTTACATTTGAAGAGTTCTGACATTATAGCCAATTGGGAACAAGAAGCGGGGTCAAAGGCTTTTTTGCTAAATTCCTGATGGAGAAGGCTCAACTATTTTAGGATGCTATGGATTTACAAGCTTTTGAGGAGATCTTGGCTCTTCTAATTTATGGGTTGGTGCTTTTTCCTAACCCTGACCAACTCATAGATGTGAATATTGTCAAAAATTTCCTTACACGTAATCCCATACCTACTTTGCTTGGAAACATTCTACATTGTCTTCACACTCGCACCATGAGGAAGAGATGGGCTCTTATGTGTTGCATTCCGTTGCTATATAGGTGGTTTATTTTTCACCTTCCCCAATCAGTATTAAAGAATGAGCAAGGTTTGATGTGGTCTCAAGGGATAATGTCGCTTTCTCATGCAGATATCCATTGGTTCTCTCGTTCACAAGAAGACATTACCATCATTTACCATTGTGGAGAGTTCCCTAATGTTCCCCTCTTGGGCATTAGGAGGGTTATTACTTATAACCCTTCTCTAGCTCTACGAAAATTTGGCTATGCACGAAGAGATGGTCCCCACGACGCACTCATTCAAGGTATTATTTTCGACTACGAGAATGATGTTCAAGGTTATCATCAAAGGTTTGTGCATGCTTGGGGCATGGTAAGCAGAGTTGATAGCAAGACTTTGGGGAATAATAATTCCATCCCTCTTGAGCCTTATCTCAAATGGGTACGATCTCGTGCACAAAGTCTCATGATGCCATATCCAGCTATCTTACCAATAGTTGTGGAGCCTGTTACCGAGAGAGATATTCCTTACACCATTCTACATCCAGACATGCCTACCGACTTCGAGGAATTGCAGAGATCTTGGATTCAAATTAAAGGAGAATGAGACACCTTTGAAGCTTAATCCTACGCAAGCGAGAAGAAAGTGTTAGAGCTCACAAGGAAACTTCATGAGGAGCAAAGCATGAATGCATACATTACACCAAAGAAGAAGAGCTTGTTGGAAACTTGAGTTTTTGTTTTAGGAGTTTATTTTGTTGTCTCTTTGACCCCTTTTTTCTTTTTTATTGTACGCCCAAGGGGAAATTGTAATTCTTGAACTTATTAAATAATTGTTGTGTTTGTTTTCTTTTTGGCTAGCAAATTTAAATTCCTTAAAGTCCTTGAAAACATTGCATCCGCATGGCATGCATCATATCATAAGCAGATTTTCCGATACAGGTTTCCTCATCTTTTACTATTTATTTCAGTAAAACATGGCTCTAGGGAAAACCGTCAAAGATCTACAAACTCAACACCCACGGTTCCAAGAGACTCTCCTCAACCTAGCTAAAGGTTAATAAGAGATGATGGCACTCCTTGCCACCAAGAAAAGGACCAATAAAAGGACTGTTATCCTCAACATGGGAAGAAGGTTCAAGGGGCCCGCCCGACTGGCTCAAATAGAAGTGGCTTCTTCTGAGGAAGAATACAATCAAGAAGAGGAGGTTAGAAGCACTAGAGATGGGATTGGAAATAACCAAGTTACTGAGGATGAAGATTATTCCGAAGAGCAGTATCCACCGGCGGATGAGGAGTACAAACAGCTGGAAGACCGACTTAAGACTGTAGAGATCCAAACAGTGCCTTGTTTGGAATTTGGAGATTTAGGTCTGGTCCCTGGGGTGGTAATTTCCCATAAGTTCAAGATCTTTGTCTTCTCCAAGTATGATGGGGTCTCATGTCCAAAGATGCATCTGAGGTCCTATGTCTGCAAGATTCAACCACACACCGCCAATAGGAAGTTATGGGTTCATTTCTTCCAAGAGAGCTTGTCTGAGACATAGTTGGAATGGTTCTATCAACTATAAGGGACTAATATCCATGCATGGGAGGATCTGGCTGCTGCCTTCTACAGACAATACCAATACAATGCTGATCTTGCACTAACTCGCATGCAATTACAAAATATGACAATGGGTTCAAATGAAGGCTTTAAGGAGTATGCTAAAAAATGGAGGGACCTGGATAAAAGAGTGCAATCCCCATTGACTAATAGAGAATTAGTGAACATGTTTATGGGCAACTTGATTGGTCCAATCTTTAATTTGCTGATTGGGAGTTCTTCGTTAGGGTTTACTGAATTAATCTTGACTGGTGAACAAATGGAAAGTGGAATCAAAAGCGAAAAGATCCCCATGGCCTCAACCTCCACTACTGTAAAGAAACCATTTATTGGTAAGAAAGAAACTAATGTTGTTTATGGACAAAGGATATGTATTAAGAATGAGCATCATCAGTCGGTAGGAGCTGTATTTATTTCAAATTCAACCCCAGTTCAATGACCACAACAATCAAACGATCAACAAAGGCCTGGTGTCCTGAGGAGGAAATTCACTAGAATCAACATGCAACTGTCTCAAACTTTATAACATCTATTGAAGGTAGATTTGATAATGATGCGAGACCCTTCTCCAAATCCCAATACTACCTCTCCCAAATATAACCCGAATGTGAAATGTGCCTATCATTCAAATAGTCCCGACCATGACACCAACAACGGTTGGGCGTTGAAGAACAAGATACAAGATTTGATTGATAACAAGGTGATCAAGTTTGACCCACCATAAACCCCTAATGTCATTACTACTCCCATGCCCAGTCATGGTAAAGGTATCAATGTCATTGACAATGTCTCTTTTGTCTCCACCATCGATGATTTGACTACTCCATTATTGATCGTTAAGAAGAATCTGCTGAGGGTCAGTTTATTTCCTGGCTGCCCTAAAAATTGTTACCATTGTGCTTCCCAAATGAATGGTTGTATGTGGATGAAGAAAGGTATCCAACGCCTGATTGATAGCCATGAAATTTTGTTAGAGAAAACTCTGTCCATTAAGAGTTTACCTGAAAGTACACCTCAAGATGTTTAGATAATCACAATTCCAATACTCCTATTAGGATCCCCTCTAAAGGCCCTATAAGGATTCCTGCTGAGCCAAGAGTGGCTCCCCTAATTATCACTACACAGGGGTCAATCCCCTATTTATCTGACAAAGTTGTGCCTTAGAACTATGGGGCAGAAGTTTATTATCATGGTGTCAAGCCAGAGTCATGGATTACTAAAAATGAAGATCCTGAAATTACAAACATTGTCGTAACTAGTAAGGTTACTAGGACAGGAAGGATCTTCTCTCCAGAGATCTCTCCTTCGACAACTACAATAACACATGTTTGCATTCCTGATGCTGGGCCAACCACTACTGCCCGAGGTAAAGAGCAAGTTATTGAGCCTGCCCTGACGAATGCACCGTCAAAAGAAGTGATAATTGAAGACCCATCTAGACAAGAGATGTAATAAATTTTGAAGATCATCTGAAAAAGTGACTACAAAATAGTTGAACAACTGGGGAAGACACCCTCAAAAATATCCATGTTGTCCTTGTTGTTATGCTCTGAAGCACATGCCCAAGATTTGTTGAAATTCCTTAAGAATGCCCATGTACCACAAGAGACCACTGCGGATCAATTTGAGAACTGTGTTGCAAGCCTAACTGCTGACAATGACTTGGGATTTTCTGATGCAGATTTAACTCCGGCAGGGAGGAATCACAACAAGGCTCTCCATATTTCTATTGAATGCAAAGGAACCACTCTGGCGCATGTGTTAGTAGATATTGGGTCCTCCCTAAATGTTTTACCCAAAGGTGCTTTGGATAGATTGGACTGTGAAGGGCTGGTGTTGAAACCCAACGATATTGTGGTGAGCGTCTTCAATGGGTCAAAGAGGATGTTCCATGGAGAGGTTGATCTCCCGATCAAGGTGGAATCTCAAGTTTTCGATTAAACTTTTTATGTAATGGATATCCTCCCGGACTATTCTTGCTTGCTAGGACGCTCACGGATTCTTGGGGAAAGTGCAGTTACCTCTATATTATATCAAATGCTTAAATATCCAGTGAATAGGAAGGTTGTCATAGTCTGTGGAGAGGAACAATATATGCTCAATCATTTGAATTCTTTCAAATACGTTGAAATGGATGGTGAGTTCATTGAAACCCCCTGTCAAGCATTTGAGGTAATCCCTCCAATGGTTGTTGTTGCTACTCCTTCTACTCTTGAAATCTCTAAAGGAGCACCAAGAATGGCCTCTCTAAAGGATGCTAGGGCTGTTGTAGAAGATGGAGGCCGCACTATCTGGGGACAACTTCCTGACATCCCCTACAAATATGACAAATTTGGATTGGATTTTACTTCAAAGGCTCAGAAAGAGGTCAAACGTGCTTGTGCTGGGGGACCACCTCGCCGTATTAGAAACAATGAAGTCAATGCACTTGAAGACATTGATAGTTATGGTGACTTGGACGACTGGATATTCCCAATTGTTAATGGAGGGCTTAACAACTGGAAAGGCAAAGATTTCATCTTAATCTCCTTCAACCAGGAGTAATTATTATTTCCTGTTTTTATTACTTTAAGAACTTTGTCTGTATAATTTCCTTCAAAACAATGACTTTTAAACCATGTGCCTTTCTCGGGGCACAATGGTCCATTTGTTAAATGTTTGTCATTTTATATATCATATGCTCATTTAATGAAAACATTGGACAATTTTGCATTAAAATTTTGTGCTCCTTGTCTTTCTTTTACTTTACTGCATTTTCAAATAGCCATGTGACCTTACATGCACACACACACACACATTTGCAGATCCACATCTACTCAAGATCCCATTGACAACAATTCAGCTATTGTCGTTTACGACTTCGAAAATCTTATCTATTAAGCCGAAGACGAAGGTGAAGAAGATTGTGAGATACCTGGAGAACTCACCAGACTCCTGATACAAGAAGAAAAGGCCATCCAATTGCACAAAGAACCGATCGAAGTGGTGAACTTGGGTACTGAGGCAGATAAGAAAGAAGTCAAGATTGGCGCCAACTTGGAAGGCAGTGTCGAGAGAAGATTGGTACAAATGTTGCACAAATATGTTGAAGTCTTTGCTTGGTTATACGAAGACATGTCGGGGCTCGACACCGACATCATGGTTCATCCTCTGCCAATGAAAGAAGGTTGTTCTTCGATCAAACAAAAGGTTCATCACACACGCCCCGATATATCTGAGAAGATCAAGGTCGAGGTAATGAAATAGTTCAATGTAGGTTTCTTGGCAGTGACGTCGTATCCCCAATGGGTTGAAAATGTTGTTCCAGTGCTGAAGAAAGACGGTAAGGTCTGTATGTATGTAGAATACATGGATTTAAATAGGGCAGGCCCCAAAGACGACTTCCCACTACTGCATATTGATGTCTTAGTTGACAACACTACTCAACACAAGGTGTTTTCCTTCATGGATGGTTTCTCGGGTTACAACAAAATCAAAATGGCGCCCGAAGACATGGAGAATACTACTTTTGTCACACAGTGGGGTACCTTATGTTATAAAGTCATGCCTTTTGGGCTGAAGAATGCAAGCGTAACTTATCAACGGGTTATGGTGGATTTATTTCTTAATATGATTCATCATGAGATAGAAGTCTATGTGGATGACATGATAGCAAGATTCCAAACTGAAGAAGAACACCTTGACCTGCACAAGCTATTTGAGAGGTTGAAGAAATACAAGTTGAGGTTGAATCCCAACAAATGCATCTTCGGGGTAAGGTCTGGTAAGCTCCTAAGTTTTGTCGTCAGTGGCAAAGGTATTGAAGTCGATCCTGCAAAAGTCAAAGAAATCCAAGAAATGCC
Organism: Vicia faba; assembly: GCA_948472305.1. Taxonomy (NCBI): domain Eukaryota; kingdom Viridiplantae; phylum Streptophyta; class Magnoliopsida; order Fabales; family Fabaceae; genus Vicia; species Vicia faba. Next base: position 637,482,271 of record OX451737.1, on the reverse strand, counting down.
ACCTCCTAGTACTGAGAAGGAGGTTAGAGGTTTTCTAGGACGACTAAACGACATTGCCCGATTCATCTCTCACTTGACTTCTACTTGTGAGCCACTCTTCAAGCTGTTGAAGAAAGATCAAGTAGTCAGATGGAACGACGAGTGCCAAATAGCTTTTGACAAGATCAAGGAATACTTGAAAGAACCACCAATCATGATGCCACCAGTTGAAGGAAGACCTTTGATCATGTACTTAACCGTGTTAGAGAATTCAATGGGGTGTGTGCTGGGGAAGCATGATGAGTCTGGTCGAAAAGAGCATGCAACTTACTACCTTAGCAAAAAGTTTACCGACTATGAAACAAGATATTCAATACTCGAGAAAACTTGTTGCACTTTGGCATGGGCTGATCGCCGACTAAGACAGTATATGTTGACTCATACCACTCTATTGATCTCTAAGATTGATCCCATCAAGTACATCTTCGAGAAGCCAACTCTCTCCAGAATGATAGCCTGATGGCAAATGATCTTGACTGAATATGACATCCAGTACAATACTCAAAAAGAAATAAAAGGAAGTGTAGTGGCAGACCATTTGGCAGATCAAACTGTAGATGATCACCAATCTATGAACTTTGAATTCCCAGATGAGAATATAATGCTGATTACGGATTATGAAAATCTTGGACCGGATGAAGGACCTGAACAAGGATCCTGATGGACTATGGTTTTTGATGGAGCTTCCAACATAATGGGTAACGGAACTGGAGCTGTGATCATTTCTCCCGAAGGTTGCCATACTCCTTTCACTGCCAGGCTTTTCTTTGACTATACCAACAATATGGCTGAATACAAAGCATGCATCTTGGGTCTCAAGGCTGCTATGGACCTAAGAATCAAATTCTTAAGTGTAAATGGAGACTCAACTTTGGTCATCAATCAATTTAAAGGATAGTGGGATACAAAACATCCAAATCTTATCCCTTGCAAAGAGGTTGTGCTAACCTTGATCCCGTACTTTGAAGAAATCACCTTTTAACATATTCCGAGGGAAGAAAATAAGTTGGTTGATGCTATAGCTACCATGTCTTCTATGTTTAAGGTCAGATGGGACAATGAAGCTCCCCGAATTACTGTCGGAATATTTGATGAACCGGTGCACTGCTATGAGATTGACACTGAAGGTGTAGAGGAGAAGCCTTGGTTTCATAAGGTAAAACGATATCTCTAAGCTCAAGAGTATCCTGAAGGAGCGTCAGTCAAAGACAAGAAATTCTTGCAGAGGTTCTCAACCAAGTTCTTCCTAAGCAACGAGGTCTTATACAAGCGCAACCATGATTCAATTTTGATCCATTATGTAGACAAGAAGGAAGCAGAGAAGATCATGGAGCATATGCATGAAGGTATCTTTGGTACTCATCCGAGCGGACACACTATGGACAAGAAGATTTTGAGAGCTGGTTACTATTGTTCAACCATGGAAATCGGTTATCATCACCACTCGAGGACTTGCCATAAGTGCCAAATTTATGTTGATAAGGTTCATGTGCCTCCAATACCTTTGAATGTCATGACTTCCCCTTGTCCATTTGCAATGTGGGGAATCGAGATGATTGGAGAAATCAAACCTACTGCCTCTAATGGACACTGTTTCATTCTTGTCGCCATTTACTACATTACCAAGTGGGTTGAAGCAGCTTCATTTGCCTCAGTTACCAAGAATGTCGTGGCCCGGTTCATCAAGCACAACCTCATATGCCGATATGGTATCCCTGAGAGGATCATCACTAAAACTGGAACCAACCTTAACAATTCCATGATCACTAAACTCTGCATGTAGTTCAAGATCAAGCATCACAACTCTTCTCCATACAGACCTAAGATGAATGGCACAGTGGAAGCTTCTAACAAGAATATAAAGACGATTGTGCAAAAGATGGTGGTGACCTACAAAGACTGGCATGAGATGCTACCATTTTCTCTTCACGGCTATCGTATATCGGCGTGAACATCAACTGGGGAAACCCCTTTATCTTTGGTCTATGGCATTGAAGATGTCCTGCCTGTTAAAGTTCAAATCCATTCTCTAAGGATTATGAAAGAAGCAGACATAGACGAAGACGAATGGATTCAGACTAGGTTGGATCAGTTGAATTTGATTGACGAGAAGAGGCTTGTGGCTGTTTGTCATGGTCAGATGTACCAAAAATGCATGATCAAAGCTTTCAATAAGAAGATCAAGCATCAGGTATACCAGGCTGGTGACTTGGTAATAAAGCGCATCATTCTTCCACAAGGAGATCCCAGGGTCAAATGGACTCCCACTTATGAAGGTCCATTTGTTGTTAAGAAAGTATTCTCCAGCGGTGCTATGATGCTAACCACTATGGATGGCGAAGATTTCCCACACCCTGTTAACACAGACATAGTCAAAAAATACTATGCATAGAAATGACCCGCTAGGTTGACATGCCTAGGAAAAAATAAGGGCATCCCAGCGAATCAAAAGGGTTCGGGAAAAAATAAGGGATATATACAAAAGATTATACACCCGGCAAGTCGAAAACTTGAAAGGGCGGCTTGGGCAAAAAAGGGTATCCTGGTGGACTGAAAACCCGAGAGGGCGGTCCAGGAAATAATTAGGGATTAAAGCGTACGACTATGTCCCATTGGATCCCTTATAGCCAGCTTTATTACCAAGGTCAAAAGTTCGAATGGATTAATCAACTTCTTATGATGGAAAAGGACGAGATGTTCGAAGACATAAGGGAAATAGCAGAGTTGGAACTCAATGAGATCATTTTTTACATGGCTATTTGTTTTCACTTTGTAATCTTTCATTTCAAGACAACTTCCCCTTACAAGGATTTCTGTCTCTTTGTACAAACTCTCCTGTTTATAGGCAAATCATCAATACAAATATACTTTAAAGTCCAAACTCTTTGTTTTTTCCTATTTTGCTTGCAAAAATGTCCAATTACTAAAATGGAATGAGCATATGCATATGAACATGATTAACTGTTAACAAATAAATGCATAAGAACGGGAATAAAAATTTACTCAAAACTCTAAGTGTTGGGATGATACTCAAGCTGTCTATAAATCCCCATAGATCCCCTTTCATAAGATTATCCCCAGTGAAGTCGCTAGAGCCACTTCTATGAGGTTATCCCCACTGAATAGTTTTCACAAATAAGAGCACATTCCCCATAATTTCCCCGGTAGATCACTCCAACAAATAAAGGAGTATAATCTCCTCCTCGTTAAATCTCCCCACGGAGTCCCAATCAGTATAATTCATGGAAATTCTCTTCCCCAGTTGAGTTTGTTCCTCCGAAACTGAAGAAAGAGACCCTACAGAGTTTCTTCTCTTTAGCAAATTCAATTTCCCTAAGAGAGTTAGTTTCCTTAATAGAGAACTTCTCCATCAACAAGGGTTTCTTTCCCCAACAGGGTTTATTTCCCCACCAAACTACAAATTCCTAGCTCGAGTCTATTCTAAATCACTAACAAATTCTTCTCCCCAGTAAATGGCCACTATCCCCAGAAAGTTGCTGCAAAACTTAGAATTCGACCAGATACCAGTTAACTATCCTCCCTAAACAAGTCAGAAGATTGTCCATTTCTTTTATCCCCAGTCAGGGTATATAAGAATTATCTTCCCCAAACGAGTTATAAATTTAACCATCTCTTCTATCCCCAGTCATGGTACATAGGAACAAAATTCCCCAGTAGAACAACGAATGACCAATGTTCCTAAAATCTACTCCCCAAACAGAAATCAATACATCCCCTATAGATTTTCCTCAAACAAGTAACCAGGAATCCTCAACGGAAGCATTCTAGACAAGATTGAAGATACACACACTCTTCATCCCCCATCAACAAGTCAGGGATTTATTTTCCTCGACAAAGATACACTTCAATACATCTCACATCATTTACGAATATCATGGCATATGCATACGAAATGCATATAGCACAATATCATTTATTTTGAGAACATAATTATGCAATGCATTTCATACATCGTGACATTGCATAAAGCTAACTTTTTACCTTTTCAGGAAAAGGTCAATCAACAGACAGACGTCACCAACTACTCATATGACTCAACAATCTTCTCAAGGGCTATATCTGACAAAAGGATATTTAAGCAATTTCCTCAGAGGGTAATTCCAATCTAAGAAATCTGTTAGTTCAGCTTAAATCGTCTAAATATTTATTCTGATTCTTTTCTAGTAGACACTTTTTCTGGTTCCGATTTATTCCGATTATTATCCGATTAAAGGAAAACACAAGACATCTGCTGGTTCAGCTTAAATCGTCTAAAGATTTATTCTAATATTTTCCAGTAGACACTTTTTCTGGTTCAGATTTATTTTGATTCTTATCCAGTTAAAGACAAATACAAGACATATGCTGGTTCAGCTTAAATCGCCTAAAGATTTATTCTGATTCTTTTCTGGTAGGCACTTTTTCTGGTTCAGATTTATTCTGATTCTTATCCAATTAAAGACAAATACAAGACATCTGTTGGTTCAGCTTAAATCCCCTAAATATTTATTCTGATTCTTTTCTGGTTCAGATTTATTCTGATTCTTATCCAGTTAAAGATAAATATAAGACATCTGTTGGTTCAACTAAAATCGCCTAAAGATTTATTCTGATTCCTTTCTGGTAGAAACTCTTTTCTGGTCCATATTTATTCTGATTCTTATCCAGTTAAAGACAAATACAAGACATATGCCGGTTCATCTTAAATCACCTAAAAATTTATTCTGATTCTTTTCCGGTGGACACTTTTTCGGGTTCAGATTTATTCTGATTCTTATTTAGTACAAGAAAAACACAGATATCTCCTGGTTCAGTCTAAATCGACTCAAGATTTATTCTGATGCTTCTTCCAGTTGAAGTCAAGCTTAGACTTAGTCTAAATTCTATCAGCAATCATATTTAGATGGCATCTATAAGCCCATCTCCGACAAATCTCCATCATCTCTCAAAATGGCATCTTTAATTCCATTCCCGATAATCAACAAACCATTCACTTCATGCACAAACGAGTGGAAATTTTTGGGCACTTAAGTGTTCAATCATCTTCTACCTTAAAGTCATGAATGACGAACATGCCAATCTAACTATTCGGGTTTAAGAAGATTGAACAAGGACAGTTGTTGTACCCCAAAAATTTCCCTATCTTTTCTCAAGACATTTCTCACAAAAGATCTCAAATGCTCAAGGATTCTCAAGACTTGATCAGACAAGCTTACCTCCTAAGCACTAAGACCACAAATTAGGGTTTTAATTTTCTCAAGTAAAAATGGAATTTTGATGCCTCAAATGACTTTCATGGTTCATTACTGGTCTTCAAGATTGCTCATACCAAGTTTCAAGTCTTACATCTCAAAATTATTGAGTCAATTGCTCAAATGACTGAAAATCAATTGTATTGGGTAAAAAGTCAACTATGGTCTATATACAGTAAAACTTCATGATTTTTGGCCAACATTAACATTTTTAAGTCATATTCATCAATTGATCAAGTTTTGATCATAATTCATCAAGAAAAACATTCAAATCATCAAAGGAGCAAAATTGTCAAAATTAGGGTTTTGACTGATAATGACTGATCATTGACTTTTGACCTAGTACATGACCCAATGTATTGGAGTATGATATTAAGGACTCAAACACAATATCTTGACCTAATTTCATGGCTCAAATGATTTCTCAATATCAATGGATTGATAGTTGAATTTTGGACCAACTGATGAAAAGTCAACTAATACACAAAAAGTCAAACTTTGACTTTTTGATCAACATTGAGTTTCAAAGATCAAGATTCATCAAGATACTCAAAAATATAAAATTTTATTATCAAAAATCAAGAAAGTCAAGAAAGTCCACAAAAAGCCAAAGTTTTCAATACTTAGAAATTTTCTAAGTGTTTTTATACTTGCTAAATTCATTACTTCATGACATTTTTTCAACCAAATGCAAGATGATTCAAAGAAAACTTTCAACATGAAAGTTGTAGATATTTATGAACTCTACAACTTTGTTTTAGAGGGTTTATATCCAAAAAATTCTTAGATTTTATGATATAGGCTCATGAAGTCATGACATTTTTCATAAAACACTTTGTGAAAATTTTAGCAAGTTTAGGCAGATTTTGGACCTAACTTCTTGGCCAATTTTCACCAAGCTCCAAGATGATTTAGCCAAAGTTATCAACATGAAGGTTGTAGAAAATGTTTCAATATTTCCAAAATGTCCAAGAACTTGATGAGATCATTTTTAAGCTAAGAGAATCGAAGAGAAGAAGTTGGGCATCCATTCTTAAATTACAAGTCATTTTCTTGATGAAAACATAATCCAATCTCAATATTATGCTACATAATATTGCTTTGCAGACCTTCTAAATTGTGTATCTACCCATAATTAATGGATTACACAAACTTTTGATCTATGATCCAACTGGTTTAAGAAATGTCCAAGTCAATTTGCCATTTTGGGGAGAAAGTTAACATTGCCATTCTTGAAAAGCAAGCTTTAAGCACAAAGTCAATTCTTGAGCCTCTCACGTGTTCCCTCTGATCACACTCCATCTACAAGGTCATAACAAATGTAATTAAAGTGTTTAACAACTCTATGATCAAAGGTACAAGACATTGAAACTTGATTTTTCAAGAAAATCACATGTTGAGCTTAACATGTGATTTTGAATTATGATCAACTTGAGCCGCTCTAACCTTTCCCTATAAATAGAGGCACCATTTTGCAAGCTATTACACGAATTCACAAGCCTTGAAACTCCCTCAAACTCCCTGAAATCATATTTTGCATACAAACTCCATTTTTGTGCCATTTCTGACCTTAAACCTCAAACACTCAATCCACTCGTGTGTTTTCATTTTGAATCCATCAAAAAGCTTCTATAGCTCAACTAGAACCTATCCAAAGCCCTGTTTCACAACTGTAACACCTCCATCATCATCCTCCTTTTCCAAAAATAGAGTTCTGCCCATTGACTTCTCCAGAAAGATTCAAGCACTCTCAGCATAAAGTTAGCTTTGCATTAGCTTCCTAGGAGTCCACTGAAGCTATTCAGATCATCCCAACACAATCAGGAGTGCTCAAACTCAAAACATGATTTCCAGTTTTGAGGTAAGTTTTCTCAACTTGGAACTTCTCATACAAGCACCATTAATAGTTATTTTATAAAGATAAAATGTAGACATCATTGCCCTGAAGCTAACCATACCCTTAGTTTTCATTTATCTTACCCGAGGATGGAGAATTTTAAAGTTGAACTTACAGAAAAATTAGGTCAGAATTTGGTACCAATAGAAATTCGTGTTCATCTTTGAGTGTTAGTTCAAGTTATTTACATATTTGAAATCGTGATGAAATTTCTAACAAGTTTGATGTTTACATTTTCTAATTTGGCTGAGAAACGAGCAAGTTTCAGAATTCAAAAAATGTTGTTCTGGTTCTGGCGCGAGGAAGAAGAAGACAACACAGTCAGAAATGAGTTCAAAATATATTTAATAGTTATTGCCTTAACTAATGGATGTATCACCATCTTAGTGGTTAAAGCGCGCACCTTTCACCTTTAGGATCTGGGTTCGAGCCCAACATTTGTTTTGTCATTTTTTTGCATTATTTTTCTCTTCTCCAGCGCTTGAGCCTACCTGGCTTTGGGCCTCAGCCTTTTCTCTTTAGCATACCCCCCACATTACTTATTACACTCAGGCCCATTATTTCCCCTCATTTTAAACAAAAATTGTTTTGGGCCTTCTTGCTATCTTTTCACTTCCTGATTACTTTCTAACCCCCTGGCCAATATTATTTTATATTCTTCATTTTTTTTTACTTTTTATTTATTTACTTTATTTAATAAAAAATACAAGAAAAATATTATTCTCTTAAATAACTAAACTAAAAATATTTTAATTTAAACAAATTATTTTATTTTTGTAAATTTAACATTTAGAACTAAATTTCTGCTTATTTTTCACACTTTAAAACATTTTTCCAAATTAATATTAATACTCAAATTATTTTCTAAAGAAATAATTAGGCTTAGGTTTTATGTTAATTAACTTAGACTTAGGGTTCATTTTTAATTAAAATTAGACTTTAGGTTTTGTTAAATAATTAATTAACTTTCCTTGTAAATTAATTAGATTAATTAGGTTAATTATAAACCTTTTCTATCAAAAACCACAAAAAACAAATTCTTTTCCTTTACACTATTCTCGCGCTTTTTATTATTTCGCATTATTATTCATGTACATGGTTTGTAATAGTAATTAGGGCTTTATTGCTTTATATCCCCCATTTGTAAATTTGTACCCCCATTGCCAAAGCATTGTAATAGTATAGGATATTTAATTTCCGCAATTTATCGCTTTCCATATTATTGTTAGTAATTAGGGTTTGTATGGCATGACCTAAAAATCAACCTTAGACAACCCTAATTCAAGATAAAATAATTGAATCCAACACACTTTGTACACATGCACCTCTAGGGTAACCCACACTTGTTGCCTTAGATTAAAACAGTCATGTCACTCAAACGTGGGATGTTTTAGCAAAGACCCTCGATTAAAAGATCAAAGTCCCTCGATAACCCTTCAATGTTGCCTTCGGTAAATGATCTTAGTCCCTCACGATAATTGCTAAAGCATTTTACAAGTTGCCTTCTATGACTGTACGATGACCCACGCCCGTCCCTCACATCCAAAGATATGGCTTACTATTAACTAATGGTAGACAAGCACTATCCAAAGGAGGAGGAAAAGAGCAAATACTTTTTTCAGTAGGTAGATCGCTAATAATTGCTTGCTCACAAACAAAACCATTTACACCTCACACTTTCAAAAACACTTTTTAAACAAACATTTTGTATACATTTTCAACAATATGAGAATCATTACAAAATAGCCTTACATTGGAATTTTCAAACATCTTTCCAAACACTTCCTTTCAACAAATATTTTCAAAACCAACACTTTGTATACATTCTCAACAATGCGAGAATCATTGCAAAGTTTTCCAAACTTAGGCGTTTTCAAAATATTTTCAAACTTACACTGTGATCGGTGGAAATAGAACTGACTGTTTTTAAGCTGGTTTCGCGAAATGTCGCGGTAAGCAAGAGTCGCCACCGTCTTTTATGTTCTCCAACATGGAAAGGACAAAAGCACAGCAAAATTCCTTATTCGAGAATGTTTCTCGGTTCGGGAGGTAGATTTATAGAAAGGGAAGGTGATAGCACCCTTTTTATCCGTGGTTATCCACGGGCTCTTAGGTACTTGCTCTTATGTTTTCAAAATTTGTTTGCTTTTCAAGTGTGTGTGGGTTTTGAAAAAGTTCCGTTTGAAAAATTTCTAAGTAACTCTTGTATCAGTCCTCAAGAGTGTGTGAAAAATTTGTTTGAAAACTTTTAGAAAGTGCGGGTGCGAAAAGTTGTTTTTTTTGTTTGTTTGAAAAGAGCAAGTACTTAAGATAAATCTACCTACTCTAAGGAATTAGGCTGTGTAAGAGTCCTTTAGATAGTGCTATCCCACCATTGGGAGGTAGGTAGCACCGTTGTTGGAGGTGTTCGGGTCAATTCGATTTTAGGGACAGTGTGGTCACCGAAGCAACAGTTAGGACACCTTAGAAGTAACCCTAATGTCCTAGATCCTTTTTAATCCAAGGCAACCGTTTCGAGGCAACAGGATCTTTAGACAGAGGGCAACCTCTAAGACACCATATACTTGATGACCACGTTTCGAAGGCAACGGGTGAGGCGTACCCTAGAAGTGGTGTGTGCATTGTGTGTTGTATTCAGTTAATGTTTTTGCACATGTTATTTGTGAGCTACAAGTTGTTTTTATTTACCATACATTCTTTCATGCATTTAATAGTTAGGGGGTGCGGAAAGATAAAGTTATACGCTATTACAAGGCGTGGGTCTATACATCGCCAAAAATACAAAGACCCGTTTTGGTAAATAAGTACGGAAAATTAAATATAGCGATAAAAACCTATTTAACTATTACATTCTGGGAAGCAATTACATAATAATCAAATAAAATATAACGCGCAAATAAAAATTAAATCGGAAATGTTCTAAGGGTGTTGACCCTTTTAAGAAAAGAAATTAAATTTTTGTCTTTTTGTAATTAAAATGAAATTAAAACTAACTAATGACTAATTAATTAATTTAATTAAAAGAAAATATTTTTTGCGTTTTTTATGTTTTTATGAAAATAAAATAAAAAGTAATAAAATTAAAAGTTAATTTTACCTAATTCTAAATCTATTTTAATTATTAAGAAAAGAAATTAAAATTGCTTAATTAAACTATTTATTTGTTAATATTTATTTACAAAATAAAATAATAATAATAATAATGATGTTAGTTCTATTTTTTTGATTTTTTATGAAAATGTTAGTTAAATTAATAGTTAATAATAAAAATAAAATAAGGCAAATAAATAATAAAAAAGGAAAATGACAAAACAAAATAAAGAAGGAAGAGTAAACCCAAGGGGGTGTGGGCTGGAATTTGAGGGTGTTGGATTGAGATTTGAGGCCCATTTGAACAAGGCCTGTTGACTTTTCTGGTTGCCTGCGTCCACGTTGACTCCAGAGCATGGTGTCCTTGCTTTCTGGGCCTTTGGATCTGCATCTGTGGACACTTGGCTGGCTCTTGGATGAGGTCTATGGTGGAAGCTGGATGAGACGCCGCACACAAACACTTTAGAAAAAATGATAATGAATTATGGGGGGACCTGGGAATCGAACCCAGGTCCCAGAGATTACAAGACACATGGCCAACCATTGAACCAAACGCGTTCATTTGTAAACATAATAGAAACAAAAGAATATATGAAATAAGTGCGTTATATGCTGGAAAAACACAAAAAGGCGCGCCATGTTTGAATGGCCTACTCCCTGGTTGCCACGCCATCATCATCTTCGTTCTGAAACAAAAAAGCACAGGCAAATAACGGGGGTTTTAAACCCCCACTAATTTCAACAGTGAAAAATAGCGATCAGAAATTGGGACAACATAAAAAAGGCGCGAGGATCCCATTCAATTCGTCTCATCATGCTGAGTTTGACCATATATGTTTGGAGTCCTGATTTTACAGTATAGCAAAAGCCCCAAATAACAAGCTTTGAAAACCTAGAAATCGCTAATGGTAATTTTCCATCCAGGGCATTAGAATCAAATTGAATTATATGGAAAGCTTCATTTGGTCCCTGTGAGTACAATGCAATCAATGAAAAGAGTTAAAAATGCATAAATGTATGACTGTAATTTTGAGAAAGAATGGAAACCGTGTGACTAGTGTAGCGTGATTCCTTGAGTGATTTGGCTTAATTCTGATTGCAAAAGGTTCCTGGAAGGGTCAGGAGTGTGTTTGGATCAGAGGAGAGGCTTGAAATACGCTGGAAATAGGTTTTCAGTTTCTCACTTTTTCTTTGAAATTTTGAGATTGCTTATGCTGTTTCTGAGTGTTCTAGGTCGTGTCTGTTATGGGAGAGGCTTGCATATCTGTATATGAATGATAATCAATCACAATAAGGAGCCTTGAAGCCTTGCCATTATGTTTTGGATTTTGCCATAACCTCCATTGAAAATCTTGCCATTTTTGCTTCAAATTTGAATTTCATGCTTGGAATAGGCCTTGCACGAATTTGGAATGTGCTTCATGGTGTATCAAAGCTATTCAAGCCACAAAATATCCTTTATTTAATTTTCTTGATTTTCATTTGAATTTTAAAGATTTAAAATGAATTAAATCAAATAAAATTAAATAAAAATGGAAAAATTAATTTTTAATCTTGAAATAAATTGTGGGACACGTGGGAGGCATGGCAAAGCAGAATCAAGTGGAAAAAGTGGGCCCTTTTTGTCTAAAAATGAAGTTTCAAGGATAGTTGACTTTGGCCATTTCACAAAAATTTCCCAACTTCTCCAATGCATATCTTGCTCAATTTTGAAGCTATGAACATGTTCATGGACATTTTGGAAAGGTCTTGAAGTCCTCTAACCAATGCCTTTGGTCCCATGTCATTTTGATTTACCAATCTCAAGTTATGGTCTTTGACTTAAAGTGCCTTTTTGTTGACTTTTGAAAATGACCTATAATGTTGAAATTGATAACTTTTTGTGAGAGAATTTCTTGGATTTGTAATGTAAAGATGAGTTGTAGGAAATGTCCTCCCCTTCAAAATGAGCATTGGATGGGGTTTTTCTGATGAACCATGAAAAAGTTATGCCTTGGTCAAGTTACAGTTGACTTTTCAACTGTCCCAAAATAGAAACTTTTGACATCTTGATGATTTTTGAGCCATTCTTGTGAAATCATGGTCAAGATTTGACCAAATGATGATTGTGGCTTCAAAATAAGATGTTGACCAAATTTTTTGACTTTTGTCTGCCAAATGACCATTTTCCCCCTGCAGTTGACTGTGGAGCCATTAGGGTTTTTGACTGTGCAACTTGACCTTGTGAGCCTTGAAACTTGACATGTAGGTTCTTGACAATGTGTATGAGCATATGGGACTTGATTGGACCCTTGAAAACCTCAACTTCCTTGCAAGAACCAAAACCCTAGTTTTGACTGGCTTAGGAGGATGGTTTGAACTGTGTAGCCCTTGAGTGGACATGAGTAAATGCTTGCCAAAACTTTGAAGAATATGGGAGGGCAAATTTTGGGGTACAACAGTTGCCCCTGTTCAATCTTCTTAGACCTGAGGATGTAGATTGGCTTGTGTGCCTTTCGTGATCCAAGGGTGGAAGATGATTGAACACTAGAGTGCCCAAAAATTTGCACTCACATAGTAGAATGTCAGTAGTGTGATGTAGGGAATGGGCTTATAGATTCCATTTGGAGAGATGATGGATAGGAGGATGGGCTTATAGATGCCATCTGGAGATGTAACAGAATCTTGTCGGGAATGGGCTTATAGATGCCATTTGGAAAGATGGTATGGGAGGATGGGCTTATAGATGCCATCTAGGTGTCGAACGCGTAAGAGATTCCTTAGCGAGAACTTGCGTACGTGAGAAAGAAAGATAATTACCTGGCCTGTTACAGGGGTTGATCTTCAAACTCTTCATGCAGACATGCTCTGGCTGGATACAGGTATCGAATCTACAATTGGTTGCTCACAAATGTGCCCTGGCTAGATACAGGAATCGAATCTGGAATTAGTCATCAACAGATATGCCCTGGCTGGATACAGGAATCGAATCTTCAAATTCTTCATACGTGCCCTGGCTGGATACAAGAATCGAATCTGGAAATAGTCGTCAACAGATATGCCTTGGCTGGATACAGGAATCGAATCTTCAAACTCTTCAGACGTGCCCTGGCTGGATACAGGAGTCGAATCTGGAAATAGTCGTCAACAGATATGCCTTGGCTGGATACAGGAATCGAATCTTCAAACTCTTCAGACGTGCCCTGTCTGGATACAGGAATCGAATCTGGAATTAGTCGTCAACAGATATGCCCTGGCTGGATGCAGGAATCGAATCTTCAAACTCTTCAGACGTGCCCTGGCTGGATACAGGAATCAAATCTGGAAATAGTCGTCAACAGATATGCCCTGGCTGGATACAGGAATCGAATCTTCAAACTCTTTTGACGTGCCCTGGATGGATACAGGAATCGAATCTGGAAATAGTCATCAACAGATATGCCCTGGCTGGATACAGGAATCGAATCTTCAAACTCTTCAGACGTGCCCTGGCTGGATACAGGAATCGAATATGGAAATAATCGCTCACAGACATGCCCTGGCTAGATACAGGTATCGAATCTAGAATTGCGACAATTGATAGTAATTATCTTTGGATTGACCTTTTTCCTGAAAAGGTAAAACATCAGTTGTATGCAATGTCATGATGTATGAAAAGCATGATGTCATGATGTCCTCAAGAATAAATGAGATTGTGTGATATGATGCGTATGTGCATGCACTGTGTATGTAAGCAGGATGTACAAAATGTGATATGTTTATGAATGTGTCTAGGAGAATAAATCCTTGACGAATGCCGGGAAGTTGAATCCTGGGCTGATGTTGGAAGAGTAGAGTTCTTCATGTCCGCTGGGGATGATGGTTGCAAGAATAAACCGGTAGGAGAAGATGACTCCGTTGGGGAATAAACTTGTTTGGAGAGATTACTCTACGGGGAATACTCTGTGGGAAGAGATACTTCGCTGAGGTTTTGATGATAACTCCGCTGGGGATACTGTTGATATGTTATGTTGGAGAATTGATGAACTCCGCTGGGGATAGGAAGAACTTCGCCGAGGACGATCTTTCTGTGGTAATTAGCTGAGGATAACCCAGTTATAGGCTCTGGTGGAGAATGACCTTTGAATAAAGCCGGGGAGATGCGTTCGTACTCTGCAGGGATAAGCTTCCAGAATCTATCGGGGATGAGCTCCCAGAATCTACTGGGGAGATTGATTCAACTTTCCCGGGGAGACTTTTGGACTGTACTGGGGAATGGCCCCACTGAAATGTCTGGTATTCCACCGGGGAACAATCTTAGATCAAGACTACCGGGGATGCTTGCTTAGGAACATCTGTATACTCTACTGGGGAATATTGAGATTTCTGGGGATACCCATCTTCCTTAAGGCTGACAGTAGACTAACTCTGCTTGGGGAGAGTATTGCTGACTTGCTGGAGATACTATGCCTTGTAGGGCTTATGGGAGACCAACTCTGCTTGAGGAGAGTATTGCTGATGCTTGTCTTACTCTCGGGGAGTGAAGGTATCTTGGTTACATTCTTCAGCCGAACTTACCTTGGTACCTTGGTGGAGAGAGCAACTAGATTGCTTAGACAACTCATTATTGCCCCTGTTTCTAATGTCACTTGTAATTAATCCTTTGTTTCGTATGCAAATTTTTATGAGTTAGAAATTAGTGTCAAATGCATATATCAAAGACGAACATTGGACGTTCTTCGCAAGACAAAACAAAAAAAGAAAAATAATTTGGCAATTTGCCTGGAAAAGTGAATTTATATTGATTTTTGAATTTTCCCGTAAATAGGCGTTTATGTACAAGAGGCTGACGTCCTAGTAAGAGAACGCCGCCGAACAGCATAGAGTTCATACAATTTTGAAAAGGAAAACAAAACAGCTATGTGAAAAATCCCACTGGGTTCCAACTCTGCTATCGCCTTTATGTCTTCAAGTGTCTCATCACTTTGCTGCTCAGTTGACGATGAAGTTGATTGATCGATGTCGTCTGAACCTGATGTTTGATACCGGATTCTGGATGCAAGGTGATTCAATGAGACATAATATTACGCTTTAATCCCTAACTTTTGCCTGGACTGCCCTTTCGGGTTTTCAGTCCACCGGGATACCCATTTTTGCCCAAGCCGCCTTTTCAGGTTTTCGACTTGCCGGGTGTACAGATTTTTTTTCATTTCATCCCTTATTTTTGCCCGAACCCTTTTGGTTCGCCGGGAAGCCCTAATTTTTGCCTAGGTATGTCAACCTAGCGGGTCTTTTATCATGCATAGTATCTTTTTACTATGTCTGCATTGGCGGGGTGAGGAAGGTCGTCACCATCCATGGTAGTTAGAATCATGGCTCCTCCTGAGAAGACATGCTTAACCACAAATGGCCCTTTGTACGTAGGGGTCCATTTGCCCCTGGGATCACTTTGAGGAAGAATGATGCGCTTGATTACCAGGTCCCCAACTTGATACTCTTGGCGTCTGACTTTCTTGTTAAATGCCCTGATCATCCGTTTTTGATACGTTTGGCCATGACAGATAGCAGTGAGTCTCTTTTCTTCAATTAGGTTTAATTGATCAATCCGAGTCTGGATCCAGTCATCTTCGTTCAAATCTGCATCCTTCATTATCCGGAGAGAGGGTATCTGGACTTCAATAGGCAAGACTGCCTCCATGCCATATACCAAGGAAAAGGGTGTTGCCCCGGTTGACGTCCTTGCTGAGGTACGGTACCCATGAAGAGCAAACGGTAACATCTCGTGCCAATCTTTATAGGTCACTGTCATCTTCTGCACAATCTTCTTGATATTCTTATTTGCTGCTTCTACAGCCCCATTCATCTTCGGCCGGTAAGGAGAAAAGTTGTGGTGCTGTATCTTGAATTGCTCGCAGAGCTCAGTGATCATCTTATTATTAAGATTGGTACCATTATCCATAATGATCCTTTCTGGGACACCGTATCGACAGATCAGGTTGTGTCGAATGAATCGTGCCACGACGTTCTTGGTTACGGTAGCATAGGAAGCTGCTTCGACCCACTTTGTGAAGTAATCAATCGCTACAAGGATGAAGCGATGCCCGTTAGACGCCGTAGGTCTGATCTCGCCGATCATATCAATGCCCCACATTGCAAAAGGCCAAGGTGCTGTCAAGACATTCAGAGGAACTGGAGGAACGTGCACCTTATCAGCATAGATCTGGCATTTGTGACACGTCCGAGAATGTTGGTAACAGTCAGCTTCCATTGTGGACCAGAAATATCCTGCCCGAAGGATTTTCTTTGCCATGGTATGTCCACTGGAATGCGTCCCGAAGGTACCTTCATGTAGTTCCGCCATGATCCTTTCTGCTTCAGTCTTATCCACACAACGCAGTAAGGTTGAATCATGGTTTCGCTTGTACAGAATGCCGTTGCTAAGGAAGAACTTTGTAGCGATCCTTCTCAGAAACTTTTTGTCATTGATGGATGCACCCTCGGGGTATTCTTGAGCTTCCAAGTACCTCTTCACTTCATGATACCAAGGTTTTTCAGTTACTACCTCAGCCTCAAGATCACAGCAATATGCGGGTTCGTCCAATTTCCAGATGATGATCCGGGGAGCTTCGTTATCCCACTTGACTTTGAACATAGAAGACATTGTAGCCAGCGCGTCCGCCAACTGATTCTCCTCTCTCGGGAGGTGTTCAAAAGTTATCTCCGTGAAATGGGGGATCAATGTCAACACACATTCTTTGTATGGAATAAGGTTTGAGTGTTTCATATCCCACTCGCCTTTGATCTGATTGATCACGAGAGCGGAATCTCCGAAGACACTCAGAAACTTGATCCTTAAGTCAATTGTAGCTTGAAGGCCCATGATACACGCTTCATACTCCGCCATGTTATTGGTGCAGTTGAAACATAGCCGGGCAGTGAGTGGAGTATGAGTGCCTTTTGGGGATATGATCACAGCGCCGATACCGTTACCCAAAGTGTTTGAGGCTCCGTCAAAGTGCATAGACCATCGGGATCCTTCTTCAGGTCCTTCATCCGGTCCAGGTACTTCACAATCAGTTACTACCATGATATCCTCGTCGGGAAATTCAAAGTTCATAGATTGATAGTCATCTACTGCCTGGTGTGCCAAGTGGTCTTCCACTACACTTCCCTTGATTGCTTTCTGAGTCGTGTACTGGATGTCATATTCTGTCAAGATCATCTGCCATCTCGCTATTCTTCCGGACAGAGCAGGCTTTTCGAAGATGTATTTTATTGGATCCATTTTTGAAATCAACAGAGTAGTGTGAGTCAGCATATACTATCTCAGCCGGCGAGCAGCCCATACCAAAGCGCAGCAAGTTTTCTCGAGCAGTGAGTATCGGGTCTCACAGTCAGTAAACTTTTTGCTAAGGTAATAAATAGCATGCTCTTTTCGGCCAGACTCGTCATGCTGCCCCAGCACACACCCCATTGAGTTGTCCAGTACTGTCAAGTATAAGATCAGAGGTCTCCCTTCAACCGGTGGCATAAGAATGGGTGGTTCTTGGAGATACTCTTTGGTTCTTTCGAAAGCGGCCCGACATTCATCGTTCCAACGTACTACTTGATCTTTCTTCAGTAGCTTGAAGATTGGTTCACAGGTAGCAGTTAGATGTGAGATGAATCGGGCAATGTAGTTCATACGTCCTAGGAAGCCTCTGACTTCTTTTTCTGTCTTGGGAACTGGCATCTCTTGTATGGCTTTCACTTTGGCAGGGTCCACTTGAATACCTTTGTCGCTTACAACGAAGCCTAGCAATTTTCCAGATCTTACCCCGAAGGTGCACTTGTTTGGGTTCAACCTTAGCTTGTACAATTTTAGACGGTCAAACAGCTTCTGTAGATGGTCAAGGTGTTCCTCCTCAGTTTGGGACCTTGCAATCATATCATCGACATATACTTCAATCTCATGATGGATCATGTCATGAAACAAAGCAACCATGGCACGTTGGTAGGTTGCCCCATCATTTTTTAACCCAAAAGGCATGACCTTGTAGCAAAAGGTGCCCCACTGAGTAACAAAAGTGGTCTTCTCCATGTCTTCAGGAGCCATCTTGATTTGGTTCTAACCTGAGAACCCATCTATGAAGGAGAATACCTTATGCTGAGTGGTGTTGTCAACCAGAACGTCGATATGAGGCAAAGGGAAATCATCCTTGGGGCTTGCCCTGTTCAAATCCCTGTAATCACGTTGGCAACCCACTGAGGGTAAGAAGTCACTGCTAGAAACCCGACATCAAATTGTTTCATAATCTCAGCTTTGATTTTCTCGGACATCTCTGGACGCATACGGCAGACCTTCTGTTTAACTGGAGGGCAATCTTCCTTGGTAGGCAGATGATGGACCACAATGTTAGTGTCCAACCCAGGCATGTCTTCGTAGGACCAGGCAAAGATTTCCACATAATCATGCAGCATCTGAATCAACCGTTGTTTCACACTGAGCTCCAGATTGGAACCAATCTTGACTTCCTTTCTGTCTGTCTCAGTACCCAGATTTACCGTTTCCACTGGCTCCTCATGTGGCTAAATGGCCCTCTCTTCCTGGAGTAGCAGTCTTGCAAGCTCACCAGTCACTTCGCAATCATCTTCACCTTCGTCTTTGGCTAAGTTGATCGGATTTTCGAAGTCATAACTAGCAGTAGCAGAGTCGTTACCAGTGAGATCCAGAGTGGATTGGAACCTGTATAAGTGAGTGTGTGTAAATATAGTTGTTTTGCAATATATAAAGAAAGAAAGGGAGCGCAAGATTTGAAATTTGAAAAACGTCCAATGCTTTTATTCATGATATATGGAAGTGATAAATAACAAGCCCTCACAAATGAAACCACGGTGCCCCGGGTAAGACACCGGGCCATAAAGTTTCAAATTATTGTTTGTTACAAATTCAAAACAAAGAAGTTCATTACTGGGTGACAAAAGTAATAGGCATAAAGTCTTTTGCAGTCCAGTTGCTAGGTCCACCGTTGGTCGTTGGGTAGATCCAGCTATCAAATTCGGATTCCTCCACTTCATCCTCAATAGCATTCACTCCCGGGTTGGTGATGAGCACAGGAGGTCTTCCAATCCTTGCCTTGCGCACAGCCTTCTGAGCTTCTGCAGTGAAACCCAAGCCAAACTTGTCAGTCTTTGGAGTGAAATCAGGAAGTTTGCCCCAGTTTGCACACTCACCCTTCTCAATCACATCCCGGACATCCTTCAAGGAAGCCATCTTCAAAGGAGAGTCTTCTGTAGTCACTGTCTCCGCTGCTGCCAATGTCTGAGGCACCTCTTCAAAGTGTTGAAAGGGGGTCTCAATGAATTCCCCATCCATTTCTACGTACCTGAAGGAGTTGAGGTGGTTGACCATGTATTCATCTTCCCCTTGCACTGTTACGATCTTCCCCCTGACCGGGTACTTGAGCTTCTGATGCAACGTGGAGGTCATAGCTCCAGCCTTGTGGATCCACGGACGACCCAGCAAATAAGAATAGGATGGATGGATATCCATCACATAGAATTTTGAATCAAAGACTTGTGAACCAACCCTGATTGGGATGTCAACCTCACCATGTACCATCCTTTTGGACCCGTCAAAGGCCCGGACAATGATGTTACTTGGTTTGAGCTCTAAACCCTCATAGTCCAGCCTGTCTAGAGCTTTCTTGGGCAGCACGTTTAATGAAGAACCAGTGTCAACCAGCACGTGAGCAAGAGTAGTGCCCCTGCATTCAATGGAGACATGCAGGGCATCATTATGATTCTTCCCCTTGGCCGTCAGATCAGCGTCGGAGAAACCCAGACCATTATCAGCAGTTAAGTTGGCCACACAGTCGGTGAATTGATCAGCAGACGTTTCTTGTGGCACGTGAGCCGTCTTCAGGAAAGTAATCAGGGACTTGGCATGGGCCTCTGAACACAACAACAGTGATAGCATGGAGATTTTGGAGGGGGTGTGCCCCAGCTGTTCAACGACGTTGAAATCACTTTTCTTTATAATTTTGAGGATCTCTTCCATCTCTTGCTTGGAAGCCTCAACAGTGGTCTTTGGTGCTTCCGTCCGGGCAGGCACATCAGTAGCAATTCCCTTACCCCGAGCGTCAGATGACTCAGCAGCAGGGGTAGAAACTTGATCAGGGGGGGGGGGGAACAGGCACACTGGCAGGTGTGATGACAAGAGGCCTCTGAATGGCTGGAGGTGCAATGTCTGGTGAGAACAGTCATCCACTACAAGTGACATTAGCAGGCCCGGTGATATTGGTGACACCGGTATCAGTATTGAACTCTTGTTTCACTCCCAGAATATACACGTCTTCCCCATAGTGCCATGGGACAGCTTTATCAGACTTGTAGGGGATGGGCCCCGGAACAGTAATGGTTATAGGAGCAATCTTGTGAACATGCAAAATTTTGATAGGCTTCTTTGAAGGAGCCTTGGAAGGGTTGTTGAAAATGGTGACAATTGAAACTTCTTCAACAGGGGCAGCAGGAACAGCAGGAATAACAATCTTCTTGAACAAGATCTCTTTGTTATCTATTAGGTTTTGGACGCCTGATTTCAGCAAAGAACAACCAGCAGGGGAATCCACACACAGATGGCAACCTTTACTACATCCCGGAAATAAACCGGCTAGCAACAGGTTCCTCTTGACGGTCAACAGCGGAGTAGCAACATCATCCGCAGAAGCTACATACAGATCCTCCTCAACAGCGTTTACTCCATGCTGGGGCATGGGAGCGGTCACAACATTTGGCCTTTCGGGCGCCTCGAACTGTATTTCTTTGGCATCAATAAGGTCCTGACCTTATTCCTTAGGGCCCAACAATCATCAGTAGAATTTCCCGGGCTATCAGAGTGATAAGCGCAGCGGGCGTTGGGGTTGTATTTCGGAGATGCTGTGTTTACCACCTTCGGAGCTTCCTTGACAGTTACCAGGCTAGTTGACAGCAGTTGCGGTAATATCTGAGAGAGAGTCATGCTGAGCCGAGTATACTGCCTTTTGGGCCTCTCAGCTCTTGGCTGGTTGTATTGCTGAGGAGCAGCAGCAGGCTTAGAAATAACCACCGCGTTGACAGCTTGGCGGTGTTCTGGTTTGTTCGGTCTCCTGGGACCATACACAGCACTGGCCTCCTTCTTGAAGGGCTTCTTTTCAGTATTTGAGGAGGCACCCTTCTGTATCTTTCCTGATTTTATACCAGCTTCGATCCTTTCACCAGTCAGGATCAGGTCAGTAAATCCAGCAGAGGAATTACCAATGAGATGGTTGAAGAATGGACCAGATAGGGTCCCTAAGAACATGTCCACTAGTTCACAATCCGTCAACGGTGGCTGCACCCTGCCAGCCAGGTCTCTCCATTTTTGTGCGTACTCCTTAAAACCTTCTCCCGATCCTAGCGACATACCCTGGAGTTGGGTACACGTAAGAGCGAGGTCGGAATTATACTGATATTGCTTGTAAAAAGCAGTGGCCAAATCCTCCCAGTTACGAATGTTGGTTCCATCCAGCTGATAGAACCATTCGAGATGAGTCCCTGAAAGACTCTCCTAGAAGAAGTGGATCCATAAGTTCTTGTCTGCTGTGTAAGGCTGGATCTTCCTTACATAAGAACGGAGGTGGATCTTAGGACAGGATGCCCCGTCATACTTCACAAAGGCAGGCGCCTTGAATTTGTGTGGGATCACCACCCCAGAAGATAACCACAAGTCTCCGAAATCCAACCCAGGCACACGTTGAATCTCCATAGCATTTAACCTGTCCTCCAGTTGCTTGTACCGGTCCTCAGCAGGAGGGTACTGTTCATCGTTGAAGTCTGTCTCGGTGTCAGAGACCACAGGACTAGGGACCTCTCTCCCTTGGTGACTGCCTTCCCCCACAGACGGAGTAGTCCTCTCAGCTTCATTCTGCAATGTATTCCCGAGTCTGCGCCCAGTGTTGAACAACATAATCCTCTTCTTCTTCTTCTTCTTCAGAAGCAAAGCCTTCAGCTCTTGTTGTCCTTGGGCCAAGTTCATGACCATCTCCTGAAATTGGGCATTCTGGGCCTGGAGGGCCTTGATAGCTTGCTCGGTAGTTGGTTCAGGATTCATGATGACTGAGTGCTGAAATAAACAGCGAAGAAGATTAAGCAACCTGTAGAAAAAGGGTACCTGCTATGCACATGATGCATGATATGCTATTTATGCAATGCATTCAAGGGTTCGAAAGTTCAAATTCGCTATAGCCAAAAAAGAACACACTTTTTATTAGGAAATAATTTGTTCAGTACATCAGGGCATCATGGGCAAAACATTACAAAATAATTAATCCCAAAAGACACTGCGCATCCTCTTTGGAGCAATGTAGGTGTTGAGGGTCTTTTCCTCGTGCAGCAGACGGGTGAGCTCCAAGACCTTCTTCTCACTGGCATGTAGACTGGCTTCAAGAGAATTCCGTTATTCCTTGAGTTGGATCCAGCTTTTCTGCATTTCTTCCCAGGATGTAGGCATGTCAGGATGCTGAATGGTGCAGGGCACCTCTCCTTCCCAGGATGTAGGCATGTCAGGATGCTGAATGGCATTACCAGCTTATGGGAGCGGGCTCGTACCCACTTGAGATAAGGTTCCAGGGGGATGGAGTTCTTGTGCCCCAGTGTCTTCCTATCTACCCTGTTGGGCATCCTCCAAGCTCTGATAAATCTCTGGCGAAGTCCTTGTGCATCATTGTCGAAGCCAAAAACTATGTCAGGAATCAACATATCATGAGGGCCATCCCTCCGAGCATATCCAAACTGCCTCAAAGCCAGACATGGATTGTAAGTAATACCCCCTCTGATTCCAAGTAAAGGAACATTAGGAAACTCCCCGCAACGATCAATGATAGTGACATTCTCTCTGGACCGAGAACACCAATGTATATCAGCATGTGTAAGAGTCATCAATCATTATGACCATCTCAAACCCCGCTCGTTCTTCAAAACTGATTGTGGAAGGTGCGAAATAAACCACCTTGCCAGGAGAGGAGTGCAGCACATGAGAACACCTCTTTTTCTCATGGTTCGAGTGTAACATGAGTGAAGGATGTCCCCAAGCAACGTAGGTATAGGATTCCTGGACATAAAGATCTTGACAGCATGGATATCTATAAGCTGATCTGGATTAGGGAACAACACCAACCCATAGACGAGGAGTGCCACAACTTCTTCAAAAGCTTGTAGGTCAAGGGAGTTCCAACATTCTTGTGCTTTCTCAAATAGAAACTTGGCCAAGAACCCTTTGATACCACTTCTAACTTCCCAATGTCCCTTAATGTCATATGGTTGTAGGCATAATGCTTTAGCAACCTCTTCAAGTTTTGGCTCCTTTTCAGTACCGTTGTAGGGTAGTTGACTAAGGATAGGAATCTTCAGAAGCTGAGAAAACTCTTCCAAAGTAGGCACCAACTGATAATCCGGGAAAGTAAAACAGTGGTGCAGAGGGTCAAAGAACTGGAACAACACTTTCACCATATCCTCTTCAATGTTGGTATTGACCAAGCTGATGAGTCTACCATGCCTTTCACTGAATGAAGAGTTCTCGGGAATCCTGGATATAAGCTCCTTAAGCTGAGGAGGGACCCTTACAAGGTTGACCTGAATTGTCTTTCTGCGGATAGTTTCCATGTCCTACAAAACAAGAACAAAGATGAAGATTTGAACCCCTGAAGTGGTTAGTCAATGCATATGATGCTGTATGATGTTATGATGCTATGATAAGAGCACACCACAAGTATTCACAAAAGCAAACATGGTAAAGCACACAAGTCACACCACAACCCTTAGAGTTTAGGCCGGCATGAAGTTTGGGGTACTACCCTCTTGAAGTTGGTGGGCTTAAAACGTGTCCTATCAGAAGTAACCGGGTTCTAAGGAGCTCAATATCATTGGGTTATTTTCTATGTTCATTGTTTTGATTTAGCCACTGAACTGGCGATCAAAATATTCCAAGAAAACAACCCTCAATGAGTGTAGTATCGAGTATCAACCAACTTCAGACTGCACCAAAGTCGGTCATCTCACTACCCCTAAAGAGGCCAGGATGGTCAAGTAAAGTTCCTAAGGTCAGTTGATGCTTCACGACACCACGCGGAGGCCCCGTACTCTCCTTGACTTGACTCAAGGGTTACCGGTACTCACCAAAGTGCCACATCAACGTAGCAAACTGCTTCAACCGTGTCGGTATACCCCGCACAGTTCCCTCACAGTTTGTTGCTACTTTCTAAGAGGTATCCCCCAGATCCGGGTTAGGATCTATGAAACTCCCAAAACAGGCCCGCAATTTTAAAGCAAACAGATCAAGCAATTGAAAACATGATGATGAACTATTCCTAAGGTACACCTCACTTTATATATTCCCCAGCAGAGTCGCCAGTTCTGTGATCTGTGGAAATAGAACTGACTGTTTTTAAGCTGGTTTCGCGAAATGTCGCGGTAAGAAAGAGTCGCCACCGTCTTTTATGTTCTCCAACATGGAAAGGACAAAAGCACAGCAAAATTCCTTATTCGAGAATGTTTCTCGGTTCGGGAGGTAGATTTATAGAAAGGGAAGGTGTTAGCACCCTTTCTATCCGTGGTTATCCACGGGTTCTTAGGTACTTGCTCTTATGTTTTCAAAATTTGTTTGCTTTTCAAGTGTGTGTGGGTTTTGAAAAAGTTTCGTTTGAAAAATTTCTAAGTAACTCTTGTATCAGTCCTCAAGAGTGTGTGAAAAATTTGTTTGAAAACTTTTAGAAAGTGCGGGTGCGAAAAATTGTTTTTTTTGTTTGTTTGAAAAGAGCAAGTACTTAAGAGAAATCTACCTACTCTAAGGAATTAGGATGTGTAAGAGTCCTTTAGATAGTGCTATCCCACAATTGGGAGGTAGGTAGCACCGTCGTTGGAGGTGTTCGAGTCAATTCGATTTTAGGGACAGTGTGGTCACCAAAGCAACAGTTAGGACACCTTAGAAGTAACCCTAATGTCCTAGATCCTTTTTAATCCGAGGCAACCGTTTCGAGGCAACTGGATCTTTAGACAAAGGGCGACCTCTAAGACACCCTATACTTGATGACCACGTTTCGAAGGCAACGAGTGAGGCGTACCCTAGAAGTGGTGTGTGCATTGTGTGTTGTATTCAGTTAATGTTTTTGTACATGTTATTTGTGAGCTACGAGTTGTTTTTATTTACCATACATTCTTTCATGCATTTCACAGTTAGGGGGTGCAGAAAGTAAATTGCGGAAAGATAAAGTTCTACGCTATTACAAGGCGCGGGTCTATACATCGCCAAAAATACAAAGACCCGTTTTGGTAAATAAGTACGGAAAATTAAATAAAGCGATAAAAACCTATTTAACTATTACATTCTTGGAAGCAATTACATAATAATCAAATAAAATATAACCCGCAAATAAAAATTAAATCGGAAATGTTCTAAGGGTGTTGACCCTTTTAAGAAAAGAAATTGAATTTTTGTCTTTTTGTAATTAAAATGAAATTAAAACTAACAAATGACTAATTAATTAATTTAATTAAAAGAAAATATTTTTTGCGTTTTTTATGTTTTTATGAAAATAAAATAAAAAGTAATAAAATTAAAAGTTAATTTTACCTAATTCTAAATCTATTTTAATTATTAAGAAAAGAAATTAAAATTGCTTAATTAAACTATTTATTTGTTAATATTTATTTACAAAATAAAATAATAATAATAATAATAATAATGATGTTAGTTCTATTTTTTTGATTTTTTATGAAAATGTTAGTTAAATTAATAGTTAATAATAAAAATAAAATAAGGCAAATAAATAATAAAAAAGGAAAATGACAAAACAAAATAAAGAAGGAAGAGTAAACCCAAGGGGGTGTGGGCTGGAATTTGAGGGTGTTGGATTAAGATTTGAGGCCCATTTGAACAAGGCCTGTTGACTTTTCTGGTTGCCTGCGTCCACATTGACTCCAGAGCATGGTGTCCTTGCTTTTTGGGCCTTTGGATCTGCATCTATGGACACTTGGCTGGCTCTTGGATGAGGTCTATGGTGGAAGCTGGATGAGACGCTGCACACAAACACTTTAGAAAAAATGATAACGAATTATGGGGGGACCTGGGAATCGAACCCATGTCCCAGAGATTACAAGACACATGGCCAACCACTGAACTAAACACGTTCATTTGTAAACATAATAGAAACAAAAGAATATATGAAATAAGTGCGTTATATGCTGGAAAAACACAAAAAGGCGCGCCATGTTTGAATGGCCTACTCCCTGGTTGCCACGCCATCATCATCTTCGTTCTGAAACAAAAAAGCACAGGCAAATAACGGGGGTTTTAAACCATCACTAATTTCAACAGTGAAAAATAGCGATCAGAAATTGGGACAACATAAAAAAGGCGCGAGGATCCCATTCAATTCGTCTCATCATGCTGAGTTTGACCATATATGTTTGGAGTCCTGATTTTACAATATAGCAAAAGCCCCAAATAACAAGCTTTGAAAACCTAGAAATCGCTAATGGTAATTTTCCATCCAGGGCATTAGAATCAAATTGAATTATATGGAAAGCTTCATTTGGTCCCTGTGAGTACAATGCAATCAATGAAAAGAGTTAAAAATGCATAAATGTATGACTGTAATTTTGAGAAAGAATGGAAACCGTGTGACTAGTGTAGCGTGATTCCTTGAGTGATTTGGCTTAATTCTGATTGCAAAAGGTTCCTGGAAGGGTCAAGAGTGTGTTTGGATCAGAGGAGAGGCTTGAAATACGCTGGAAATAGGTTTTCAGTTTCTCACTTTTTCTTTGAAATTTTGAGATTGCTTATGCTGTTTCTGAGTGTTCTAGGTCGTGTCTGTTATGGGAGAGGCTTGCATATTTGTATATGAATGATAATCAATCACAATAAGGAGCCTTGAAGCCTTGCAATTATGTTTTGGATTTTGCCATAACCTCCATTGAAAATCTTGCCATTTTTGCTTCAAATTTGAATTTCATGCTTGGAATAGGCCTTGCACGAATTTGGAATGTGCTTCATGGTGTATCAAAGCTATTCAAGCCACAAAATATCCTTTATTTAATTTTCTTGATTTTCATTTGAATTTTAAAGATTTAAAATGAATTAAATCAAATAAAATTAAATAAAAATGGAAAAATTAATTTTTAATCTTGAAATAAATTGTGGGACACGTGGGAGGCATGGCAAAGCTGAACCAAGTGGAAAAAGTGGGCCCTTTTTGTCAAAAAATGAAGTTTCAAGGATAGTTGACTTTGGCCATTTCACAAAAATTTCCCAACTTCTCCAATGCATATCTTGCTCAATTTTGAAGCTATGAACATGTTCTTGGACATTTTGGAAAGGTCTTGAAGTCCTCAAACCAATGCCTTTGGTCCCATGTCATTTTGATTGACCAATCTCAAGTTATGGTCTTTGACTTAAAGTGCCTTTTTGTTGACTTTTGAAAATGACCTATAATGTTGAAATTGATAACTTTTTGTGAGAGCATTTCTTGGATTTGGAATGTGAAGATGAGTTGTAGGAAATGTCCTCCCCTTCAAAATGAGCATTGGATGGGATTTTTCTGATGAACCATGAAAAAGTTATGCCTTGGTCAAGTTACAGTTGACTTTTCAGCTGTCCTAAAATAGAAACTTTTGACATCTTGATGATTTTTGAGCCATTCTTGTGAAATCATGGTCAAGATTTGACCAAATTATGATTGTGGCTTCAAAATAAGATGTTGACCAAAAATTTTGACTTTTGACTGCCAAATGACCATTTTGCCTCTGCAGTTGACTGTGGAGCCATTAGGGTTTTTGACTGTGCAACTTGACCTTGTGAGCCTTGAAACTTGACATGTAGGTGCTTGACAATGTGTATGAGCATATGGGACTTGATTGGACCCTTGAAAACCTCAACTTCCTTGCAAGAACCAAAACCCTAGTTTTGACTGGCTTAGGAGGATGGTTTGAACTGTGTAGCCCTTGAGTGGACATGAGTAAATGCTTGCCAAAAATTTGAAGAATATGGGAGGGAAAATTTTGGGGTACAACATACACAAACACAAAGCATTTCAAAGTGAGCTAGCAATTAAGAGCCCGTAGATAACTACGGTGAAAAGGGTGATAACACCTTCTCTTTTCATAACCTACCCCCCGAACTCAAGAAAATTCTCAAAAGGTCTTTCCTGTTATTTTCACCTTTCCTTTATTAGATAAAAGAAAAGTCGGTGGCGACTCTTGTTGTTCGCAACATTTGCGATCAAACGGAAAACACCCAAGTCAGTTCTCCCACCGCATCATTCAATATATTCCTTTTGTATTTTATCTCTCCTTTATGCACCAACACCATTAACAACAAACACTATCAAGCCATAACCAAATAACATAACCTTTAATTTCACAACCTATCAAAACTTCAAACACAACAACAACAAAAATTAAATAAAAAGAAGAAGTGAGAGAGAAGTAGACCATTGCTCAACTAGAACCTCCTACTATGATACAACTCAAAAGTCTGACCACTACTCAACCACACGACCTCCACTAAATCAGCCCACAGTAACCGTCTGACAAGAACGCGTAAAGCATTTGCTGTCAAAGCAATCTGTGCAAATGCCAGATCCTGGATGCACCCCACTGACAACTACCACCGTCGACCGCTCTAATATTCCCCCGATGAAATCGCGATACCCCGTAATACTGATTCATCACCATCTATTATTTTTGCAATCGGTAAAGTTTCAATCTTCCCTTTGATACCTTTGACCCATATTGAATTCTTGTACTACTCTTGATTGTTCTTTGAGTTTGAAGAGAAAGTGAGAGATGAAGAGAAATATGTGTTTGGGTATGGTTTTGAGAAAGAAATATTATCTCGTTTTCCCCATGATGCAATCAGTTTTTATTATATCCTTTGCTTTCATTTTTTATTTTTTATTTTTTATTTTTTGCCATGTGTCATGCCATAAGTGGTTGAATAAAAGAACTTTGAAATGTCAAAAGGAGCACACGTTTTTAATACTGAGAAAACCAGGGGTTGCGCCCCCTCCATGTGTTCCTATTTATTTTTTATTTTATTTTATTATTTATTTTGTTATTTAAATTTATAAATTAGGGTTTTTTGTAGTATGAGTTATGGGTCCTTTATCCATTTCTCTTCACATACCTTTTTACTAGTCTCATTTACTTAACACTCCCCTGAACTTTTTTTGTATGGTTTTATTTTTATTATTATTAGAAAATAACAGAAAGACAAAAAAATTATGCACAAATTAAAAATCAATTCATTATTTAATTAATCTAATATGGGTGAATGTACATTCATTTGTCTCCTGATTAATTGATGGACTTAGTGTATGTTTTGTCTGGGTAATTAGTCACAAAATTCAGATTAAAAATGAGTGAATATACATTCATTCGTTTGGGTGATCGCAGGCTTAGAAAATGCTTTGTCGACTCGATTATTATCTTTAACACTTTAAAATTAACCCATACTTATCAAATCATTCCTTTTTTCACCTCCGTACGGATAATTAATTTTCCCTGCCCATGTGCATCGAAATCATTTTCATAAACTAAAAGCAACTAACACACAAACATTTTTTAGACGAACTACGGGTGTTTTGATTTTTTATCACACTATGAGAATACGTAAGCATAGGGTTTTGAAACTCTGACGTGCTCAATGATAAAAAATAAATCTTTTTCCTTCCTTTTGTAAATACCTCTTTGAAAATAAATAAAATAAACGAATAATGCTAACATTCCATTAGCAAAAACACTTAACCCTATACTATTAGGAGGTTCCCGTTGAGCACACCAGATATGAGGGGTTCCTAACACCTTCCCATCGCGTAACTGTCTCCTGAACCCTAATTTTGTTGCGATAACCATATTTTTTCCTCTTTATAGGGTTTATTTTTATTTCCCATTTCCTTAAGAATTAATAAAATTCAGTGGCGACTCTGTTATATTTCGAGTGTAATGTGCT
Source organism: Vicia faba (assembly GCA_948472305.1). Taxonomy (NCBI): domain Eukaryota; kingdom Viridiplantae; phylum Streptophyta; class Magnoliopsida; order Fabales; family Fabaceae; genus Vicia; species Vicia faba. The sequence goes on along the minus strand of OX451737.1, from coordinate 637,452,033 downwards.
CGGGTATTTTTTGTAGTTCAACAAATATTAATTCACAAAGAACACTTTGGGAGAATGTTTACCTATGCGCATCCTACAAATCTGAGAGACCCTTAGTACTCAAAAAATTCAAAAGGAATGTAGCCTCAAATACTATTGTCACCAACCCCCGTGGGGAAAAGAAAATTTTATTTTAGAATAAGCCTCTTAAAAGCAAAAGTTTGAATCCTTCATTATTTCATAACAAGAATCTTGCTCCCAAGAAATATCAATAACGACTATATCGTCAAAGATAGTATTATCCATATTTAGCTTCTTACACAAAACATTTTAACAAACTGGGTAGATGGGATATTTCACCACGTGTCCTACTCAAAAGAAAAATCTTCAATAGATCTTTTATATGTAGCAATGATCACAAGAATCTTAAGGAATTTCAACGTCAATACTCTAAGGAAAAATTCAATCTCAACCATCTATATAATTGACTATACTAGTCTAAAAAACACAAAGATTAATGTAAAATATGAAGAGCTCGAGGATGATTCGACTAATAAAGAAGAAGACCTATAAGAAACAGAAGAAATAGATATAAAACAAGTGCGGGAAATTTTCCAAAGCATAATAAGAGATATGAATGAGATGGAGAAAATGATATCAAGAAAATGATGATACTTATGGTATAGAATAGTCTCGCCTATGTGTTTAAATCTCGTATTAATCCTTTTTTTTTTCAATTTTCAAATTTTAGTAATTTTCATTCTTGTACGTAAAAGTCTAAGCATCTTATCTTTAATAAAAGACAATGTTATTCCGCTTTATTAAATTATTTATTTTAATTTGAATTCTTAGAAAAAATTTGAGTGATGTTTTCCATATCTATATGTTTAAACTTGCCATGCTTACATATTTATTTTTGGCAATGCATCTTTACCCGCCTTTTTTATTTAGAAAGTGGGAGAAGTATACTCTTAGGGGTATTAGAGTATAATCTCTATCTAACTCAGGGGGAATTTAATTACTCCAAACATATAGGTGTTATTTTCTTTTGCCACCTCCCCTGAGAGACGTGTTGTCATTATCAAAAAAGGGGAGACTGTGGAACCTTGTTTTTCAGGCGATATCCTTTTAACAAGGACAATAAATTTTAATGATGACAACTAATTGATGATGGAAAATATCTTCTGACCAGTCAAGCATAAGTGGTTAAGAGGATAAAGATGCAAACCTAAGTATCAGGACTTGATGAACTTGACTATCTGATGATGGCAACCAAATGAAATATAAGCTCAAGCTTCATATTGAGTGAACTCAAGAAAGTGTCTACAAAAGAAAGTGTCTAAGAACTTCTTGAAGCACAAGAATGCCCTACCTTAATTAGTCTGAGTGAAAACTTTGTAAAGCATACGAGCATTTTCATAAAAGTACATGGCTAAAGCACACACACAGACAAAACATATTTTTAAACTATTTTCATCAAGAAAATGTCTTCAAAGATGTCTTGAAGTTGTTCCAAAAGAATTGGGAGTTGTAAGAATAGCTTTGATCAAAATTTTGTCTGCTAATCAATTGGCACATTGACCTAATCGATTAGCTCAGTTTAAAATTGAGCCCTAAACAATTAGGATAACATCTTAATTATGTGAAAAAGCTAGATATCGATTATTTCCTATTTTAAACTTATAATCAATTATATTTTAAATATCTAATCGATTGGCATTAGGTGTTAATCAATTAGGATGATTTAAAAAGCATTAAATTAAAATTCTTTTTTAGCCTAACCTCTAGCCTATAAATATATGTCCCTTCCCCAATTTCAAATCATCCATAAATTTCTTTTGTCATTTCTCACACTCGCTCTCTCTATATGAAATTTCTCTTTTACTTTCTCTCACTAATATTTTAGCTGAAGTGCTTCTACGAGAAAGTTCTTTTGTGAGCAATGATAAGATGTAATTTGGAAGGGTAGATTTGTAAAATTCACCAAAGGGATAATTTGTATACACGTATGATTGAATATTATCCATTTATGGATTATTTACGGGTTAGAAGATAAACCCATAAAAAGGTTTGGTTTGGGGATTGGGTGATCAAGCCCTTATTTAGGTTCCAGATCAGCCCATAGTAAAATATTTTTTGGTTATCCCATTATAAAACCAAGATTAGGTTAAAGCTTATCCCGTGGTAAAATCTCAAATAAGTTTTGAGATTAGGCTAATATTAAAATCCCTCAGGTTATTGGTTAGCTAGTGTAAAACCAAGGTTTAAGGCTCGTGAGCACAACTCGTGATAAAAGCTTGAAAAGTTTATTTAGAAGCTTAAAGACTAACTGCTCCAAGATTATCATGGAAAGAAGACTAAACGCTTTAATCTAATGTGTGGAAAGAGGAATAACTTCTTAGATCCACATTTTGGTATAAAAGATTCAATTGTGATATTCTTAGTATTATTGTTTGGTTGAAAGTCAACCATTTTTCTTGTATGTGAGGGTTCACGAGTATTTCCTACTAAAAGCTCTTAAAGTTTAACAGATACTCTCAAGATCAATTCTTGGAGAGTGGAGTAGGTCCTTTTTTTTACCTAACCTTTATATTCTACAACTTATTTTCCATTGATTAAATATTTAAAATGTTTTTAAACTCTGATTTTTATCTTCAAAGTTTTTCAAAATCACATTTTTCTGAACAAATCAATTCAATTCCCGTCTTGTGTGTAAAGTCACATGTCTAACAGTTTTAAGAAATCCCCCACTTGAATTAAGAAAACTAGAGTTGTCTACAACTTGAATCTTTGCATAGCAAGTAGGATTCTTATTCAACAAGAGTGACTTATTGTCTTGAATTCTATCTCAGAAATCAAACATGTACACAGTATTTTCTTAGGTGTATTTTATAATTCTCTATTTTAATGTCTATAAATGTATATCCCAGTTTAGTGAAGGCTCTATTTATTATGCCTTAAAATTATATAAAAATCGGCCTATGTTCCACAATCACAAAGGTGAATCTATCAAGAGTACTCTTGTAGCTAGGTACTTCACTCATATAGAGTATAAACATCATTAACTTATTTATACTCTTATCTCATCCTCTTAGGATTCATACTTCTCTTATTTATACTAGCATGACCATCTCATGTTGTTCATAACTTGTTATTACCCATTGAACATAATTCTTGAAATATCCAATATTTTAGATTGGGTTACCGGTATAAGAAACTCAAATATCTATATGCATTAGTCCCATACAATAAGATTTATTATGAAATTCCACTCTAACTAATTCTTGTGAGAATAAAGTTGGTTCTACATCCGGCCTTATGTGTTGATAATAATTTTACATGTTATCTTTAAGAATAATTGTATACTTTAACAAGTTTATGTCTAGTGTGTGGCTTTTTTCATATAGGTTCTGACTCAGGTACGAAGGCGTGTAAGGTCATCAGTTTTTGAAATCAACACACTAGAAGAGTACCTTTGGTGTGTTACAAGTTAAGTCAAGATTAAGGAATGTGTCTTATGCAACGGTTCTAAGGAACGTTAGTAAAAGAGCTTCTGGTCGTGAATTATTCAAGGAAGCTTTGGAGGCCTTCTAAAGCTTTACTTCTGATGTTCCAAGTTATGAAGATGTTGAAGAAAAGTTTTCTACTGGACGAAGTTCTGAAGATCTGAAGATATTATTTTGAAGTCCAAGTCATGAAAAACTGAAGAAGGCAAGAGTTCTCTGAACAAGCCCTGAAAGGTTCTGATGACTTAGGTTCTGGAATATACTAGCTCTGATCCTTCTACATCATGCTTCATCAAAAAATATATCAGAAGCCTCTGAAGAAATAGAAGATGAATATTAAGACTAAGGGATTGCGTGCGATGGTGAGTATAAAAGTACAAAACTACATTGTGACCTCTACTTTTTAGAATGGGGCAAGGACATACCTTTTTGTACTATTGTCTACCAGCCTCACCATGACCGTTGGGAACAATACATCTATATTTGTATTTCCTATTCTACCCTCCAACGAGTCTCTTCTTTTCATATATAAAAGAAGTACTTGGAAGAATTTCAAATCAACGAACCAGTTCAACAAACTACACTAAACCACTCCACAAAAACTTTGTAGAGAAATATTTTGTATAGTTTTGTAAATAAGCAAGGAGTTATTGCTCGTATTTTGTTATCAACACTTTTGTGTTGATGTAATTAAACATTGTGTAATATGCTTGTGTAGAAGCATATTTGTATACGCATCTTTGTAAACAACTATTGTTGATAGGTTCCTTGAGAGACTATGTGTAGTCTAGATTCTCAAGAAGACTTTGGTTGCGGTCATAATGGTTTGCAATAAGGGTCAGTGGACTTATTGGGGATTTCAAAAGGGTTGATCAAACTTATTGTGGTTGTCTGTATTCTGATTGATTATACTGGATTAAGTCCCTGTGTATAAGGAAAATCACCTTGCATGATGGACAGGAGTATCTTTGTTAACAATGAACCAGGATAAAAATAATTGTGTTCATCTATTTCCATTCACTTGTTAGCTTTGTGTTTTAAGTTGAAAAAAGATTATATTTTGTGCAACCCAATTCAAACCCCTCTTTCTTGTGTTTCTTGCACCTTCAATTGGCATCAGAGCTCCCGTTCTGGTATTGATATCTATCAAACACTTAACCATGTTAGATAAAGATCCAGACGAGTTTTAAAAACACTATGTTTGATCATGCTCCACCACTACGTGTTCCAGTTTCTGATAAAGATAACTACAATGCTAAACCTTCCATTTTGATGGTGAAAAGTTTGAGTACTGGAAAGACAGGCTAGAAAGTTTCTTTCTAGGTCGTGATGTTAATCTCTGGGATATATTATTCAATGGCTACAAACATCCTACAGATGAGAATGGAAAGCAGCTTGAGAAGAAAGCTATGACTGATCAACAAAAGAAGAATTGTAAGAATCATCATAAAGAAAGAACTATCTTATATAATGTTATCTCTTACACTGAGTATGAGAAGATTACAAATAGAGACTTAGATAAGTCTATATTTTACTATCTCAAAATGACTCATGAAGGAAATGATCAAGTCAAGGAAACCAAGGCTCTGGCCTTGATTCAGAAGTATGAAACCTTCAATATGGAGGATGATGAAACAATTAAGATGTTGTTCTCAATATTTCAAACCTTAGTTGCAGGACTGAGAGTTCCGAATAAATGAGATTTAACAACAGATCATGTGAAGAAGATTATCAGAAGTTTGCCATCCAAATGGATGCCTATGGTAACTACACTCGAGATTGAAAAGGATCTGAACAACACTTCTATGGAAGAACTGGTGAGTTCTTAAAGAATTCATGAGATTAAGCTAGATCAGGATGAATCTCAAAAAAGAGGAAAATCTATTAAACTCAAATCTGTCAGAAGATATGAGAATTCCAAAGCTCTTCAAGCTAAAGAGATTGAGGATTCAGAAGAATATTCTAATGAAGATGAAGATGAGTTGTCTCTACTGTCTAGAAGGGTTAACTGTATCTGGAATAGAAATCAAGGAAATAGGTTTAGAAGTACTAGAAAGACAGGAGGTTTGATAGAAGAGGAAGTCTAGTGGCAAAGAAGTCACTTTTTATGAGTACAAAGAGCCATGACATTACAAGAATGATTGTCCTTAACTACAGAAGGATACACCCAAGAAGAAAGTTCTCAAGAGAAAGAAGAAATGGTTGATGGCAACCTGGGATGATTCTGACTCTTCATAAGAAGACTCAAAAGAATAATGTGCTAACGTGCCGCTGATGGCTCAAGCTGGAACTTCTTTTGAAAGGATCCATCTAGAAGATTAGGTAGAATTAGATTCAGACACATAAGAGGTATTTTACAAAGAGGTATTTTCTAACCTTACCCATTCTGAATTAACTCTCTTTAGTTGAAATTCTGGAAGAACATGAGTTACTCAAGATTGAATTCAAGGAACTAAAAAATCCTTTGGATCCACATATCTTGAAAACAATAAGTTTAAGGAAGATCTCTCCATTTTAAGTGAAGAAAACTTTTTTCTCAAAGACGAGAACTCTACCCTAAAAGGCACGAGAACTCCTCTATAAGCTTTTGAGAGTACTGATGATGTCATTATGAAATATGACAAAGCCTTCCAGAAATTCCTAGCCAAAAGCATAGGGAGAATCACAATGGCTTCTATGATGTATGGCGTAAGAATAAATGGAACCAATGGTATTGGTTATAACTCTTACGGCAAATCTAATTCTGATAAGGAAGAAAAACCCAATACTCTTCACTACCATTTTGTCTCTGATGGGTTTGTGCCTAAAGATAAGGGAAAAGAAAAAGAAGAGTCTTCTTTTGAAGCTAAGGCAAAACCTTTGGCTAAAACATCTAGGTTTAATTCTTGTAAATATGATTATTCTGCTATCAAAACCAAAGTTGTCAAAAAACCTAGAGGAACTAACAAGAGAGGACCTAAGAAAGAATGGGTACCCAAGAAATAAATAATATATGTTACAGATATTCTTAGCAGTGCAGTAGAAACACCTTTTATGGTACCTGTACTATGGCTGCTTGCAACACAAGGAAAAAGGAAGGCATATGTTCCTAAACCTGGAGGCATCATGAATCTCAGAGGTGATCAAGAAAAGATCATACGCTCTGAAACAATTGGTAATGTTTTTCTTCCCTCTATTCACAGTCTTAAATAACTGGTGAAGCAATTCATAATGTGTTGTCCTTAAATTAATTAAGTGGCAAATGTTATGATGTCATCATTTATTATGAATCCTGCCGTGCTATTTGTTAGAAGAATGAGTATATTCCATTCAATGGAAAAAGGAAAAACAACATCTCTATAAATCAGAAATTCGGATTTTAATGCACTCTTCTCAAGATATCTTAGCATTAGACTTGGTACTAATGATTGGGCTATATTAGTGTGAGAAGAGTATCTCAGCTAAACAAGCTTAATTTTGTCAGAAGCCTTCCTAATTCTGAAGTTCTCCTCGGAAGCTCTTGGTAAATCCTGTTATAAGGGAAAGGTTTTTAAAATCTTCTTTTTATGCAAAGAATGTTACTTCTACCTCTAGACCATTGGGGCTTCTGTACATTGATTTGGTTGGACCAATAAATTTCTACTTTAATCAATTAAAAAAATATGGATTAGTTGTTAGTGATGACTTTAGCAAGTGGTTTTGGGTGGAGTCTCTATAAAACTTATTATGGGGTAAGACTCTTATAACTTATGAATTATGAATTATGAGTCACTTAGTTGTAAAGAAATCCTTGTTGAAATTAACAAAAAGCTTGACGATTGAAGTGTCAAAGCTAGTTAAAATTAATTTAAAGATTTGGATATTACCTTCTCAGATACAGAAGATAATGAAGTTGATGCATAAGGATGAGAAGTCAAAATCTTGAAAAATATGCTCATTCAGATGGCGAAAAAGCTTAGACAAAGTTCATCTCTTACTGAAGAACTATTTTTGGCAGTAGGATCTACACCTACTAATTAAGCATGCTTAAAAAAAGTTGGGTTTCTGGATACTCCAAACACAATATATTGCTTCTTAGAAAATGATGTTATATGGGATAAAAGTTAGAGCTCTCCAAATGAATTAAACTTTAAGGTACGTATCATTCCAACTGCTGGTTTCTGGGTTATGATACTTTAATCTAATAAATCTCTCATATCAGAAATGTTCTTGTTCAAAATGTTCTCTTAAGAATGTTTTTGTCCTCTAGAATATAAAGGGATTACCTCATCAAAAGTGTTATCTGTATAAATGAAAAGTTGTTGAAATAATCGTTAAATATCTATCTTTTCTTAATCCAAGCTTATCATTTGATGCAATGCCTTGGGAAACGAGATTTTCTTGATATTAAGTTAGAATCCTTACGTCTTCTCCATGTCAGATCGTTTCACTTTTCTTGGATTTTCTCATCATTCTAAAAATTTCCTTATAAACTCACCCGCTCCACCTCTCACACCATCACGTCAATATCCTTTCTCTTTATTTATGAAAAACCAGTAAAGCATCCTTAATCACTCTCATCCATGGCCAACTACATTTCTGATGCTCAACGTATGCTTCTAGAACAACAACAGTTGGGAGAACATCAAGGCTCATCATCCTTTCAGAATAGTGATGTACCCTAAACCACTCTGGCCCTGACGATTGAACATCTGCATGTGATTACCAAAATTATAGTAGAATTTAATAATATTGATGTACATTGATTCGATCTTTCTGCTTTGTTGAAGACCCAAGGATGAGAAAACTATTTCAACCTCCTAAAAGGACCAAACTATTGTAATCTTGTCAAATATTGTTTGGAAAATGCCTTCATCTTACATGAACGTACCATCTTCTCTAAGATCAAGGGTCGTGATATCTGTTTTCGGGAAGCTGATATTGCTAAACTCCTTTAACATGACAACTCAAACATTCATCGATACAACCAAAGAGCAGCTCTTTTACTAAGAACTAAATCTAGAATTCTGAGGCTATTCAAAGGGTCACTCCTGTCATCTTCAAAAATAGAAAGGATTCTCAGTTTGCAAACAACCTCTTAAATTCCTTAAGGGTTTAGTTCAGGATTCTCATTGGCATTGTCTGTCACAAAAGCTTAACAAATTCTTCCAAGTTTCTGGATAAAGATCTCAAATGTCATCTATATCACTTGGCAAAAGGAGAAAGGATTAACTTACCTTCTAGTCTCTTTGACCATCTTTGTTACTATGTCAGCTTCTCAAAAGGATGTCCAAGAATCAAAAAATTAGATTCCTTATGGAAGATTTATTTATGCATTCTTGGTTGATAACAATATTATAGACTCTGAAAATCAACAATCTGTGCCAGAAGTTGTTATTGGAAAATCTTTCAACTGTGAAGATTTGCTAGACATGTCCTTAATTACTGAAGTAATGAAGGAACCTAAAAAGCTTAATCTGGAAGATATTTCAAGAAGAAATATAGTCTTTCTTCCATTAGTTCAACAACCTAAGCATGTGCTTTCGCTTTATCTGATAAGGAGAAAAAGGTTCAGAATAGCAGAAAACTGTCTGAACAAGGAGGTCCTTTTGTAACCAAGAAGAAATCCAAGAGGCAAGAAATAAAGGAGATGAAGGTTGTTATGGAAAAGCAGGAGGAAGAAAATCGTCTCATATATCAACACTTGGATAGCCAGGATGAAAGGATTGAGGCTCAAGCGACTCCTTTCAAGGAATTGTTTGATGCGATGATGAAGTTCATGGAAAATTTTGACAAGAAGGATGATTCTTAGAAGCATTATCCCTTTGTATTAGAACTTAATAATAGGTTTTATTTTGTTTCTAAAATAATTGTATCTTTATCCTTTTGGTTCTCAATGAAAATTTCTTATTTTGTCTATTAAATCCTTTATGATATCTGACAAAGCGGGGGAAAGAGTAAACGATTTTCATAGTACTTAATCTCATATCTCAAACCCGAACATGATATAATGCTTTTAATGCTAACAGTTTGTTTGATGTTCGATTCAGGAACTTTGCAAAAGTTCACTGGTTTTCATAGACAGGTTAATAGGCTATCAGAAGATTATCATCTGCCAACCAAAAGAACAAGATGCTCTAAGAATGCTCTGATGAGCTAAAGCATCTTTGAATTAATCAAGAACAAGATGCATGAAGAAAGCTCTGATGAGCTAATCATCTACGAACATGTATTCGTTAGAAATTATGAAAAACGAATCATGAACTGAAACTGTGATTTGGTCATAAGGCTCCTACTAAGTTAAATGCTTATATAAACGTTGATTTACCTATTGCTCAGATGGAGTGAACTTCATGAAAATATGGTTAAATCAAGCTATGATAATCCTACTGTTTAAAAAGTTGTGAACTAACTGAAAGTAAGGAAATTGTGCGTCAATATACCTATTGGTCAGAAGAAGTGAACTTCATGAAAATATGGTTAAATCAAGCTCTGATATTCCTACTGTTCAAGAAGTTGTGAACATTTTTGAAAGTAAGGATATTGTATGTTGAAAGTACCTATTTGTGATACGATGGAAGAACTGACTTGGGATTTTGCATTTGTGTTCGCAAATGTTTCGGTTTAGCAAGAGTCGCCACCGACTTTTTATTTTATCCTAAGGAAAGGTCAAAAAGCACAGGAAAGACCTTTGAGATGTTTTCTTGGGTTCGGGGAGTAGATTATAGAAAGGTAAGGTATTAGCACCCTTTCTATCCATGGTTATCCATGGGCTCTTAGTTACTTTCTTAGATCACTTGCTTTGATTTTCAATTGTTTGAAATGGTGCTCTTCAATTTGTTTGAAATGGTGCTTTGTGTGTGGTTTTGAAAGATATTTTGAAAAGAGGCCATCATTGTGGCAACCTTTGTAATGATTCTTGTTTGAATGTATACAAAGGTATTTTTATCTTTTAAAAAGTTTTCAATGTTTGAAAGTAGGGTTTTGAAATTGTGTTGTGAAGTATGTTTTGAAAATAGCAAGGATGTTTTTGCAAGCTTTGACCAAGTAACTAAGAGTTGTCTACCCTATTTTACTCAAAGATCTTTCTTATGTTTTTAACCCTTTTAACAGTGTTGCTTCACCATTGTATTTGGTGAACAACCTTGTGTTAGGATGTTAAACGGGACAGGCGCGGGTCATCATATAGACAATGATAACAATAGTGTCAAGTATTTTTGGCAATTTTCTTGAGGGACTTGATCATTTTGTTTAGGCAACCAAGATAGAGTCATTGAGGGACTATGATCTTTTGTTTTGTTTTTGTTTTGCCAAAGTACTTGACATGTATACCATGGCCCATTTTTGAAGGCAACAAGTGGATTGTAACCCTAGGGGTGCAAGTGTGCATTGTGTTTGTTTTCATGCATTGTTATCTTGGATTAGGTCAAACTAATTGTTGATTTTATTTTGCATACAAACCCTAGGTCTAATCATGGCACAATTGAAAGCATAAAGGTGCGAGAATTTTAAATTCTACACTATTACAACATGATATAGGGAGGGGGGGGGGGGGGGGTACAAATTTGAATTGGGAATTATTTTGCAAGAAACTAAATCCTAAATTATTACAACCAAATTGAATGTACAAGGCATAATATTTAAATATACAATATTTAAATAAATACAATAAATAAATATTAAATAAAGTGTGTTATGCAAAAAATGTTTTTATGTATGTAAAAAGTATTTTTAATGTGAAATACTAATAAATAAAAAGTTAATTTCAATTATTTTGTTTTTTAGGGCAAAACCCTAATTTCTTAAATAAATAGTATTATTTATTATTTATATACAATAATGTATTAATTTGTACAAAAATATAAGTATATTGAAAAAATGGTATTTTTAGTATAAAATATTAATAAAAATAAAAATGTATTATTTTTGTTCTTATTATTTAATAAAATATATTATATATGTATATATATGTAGTATATTAAATGTATATAAAAATAAAATAAATTATTTACAAAAAGGTATATTTTTCAAGAAAATGTTTTCAAATGTGTATAAAATAATAAATGAAAATAAACATATTTTTCACATTATTTTTAAGTTTTAATAAAAGGAATATAAAGTATTTAAACACTTTTATACTAGTAAAATAAAAATAAATATCAAATAAATATGAAAAAAATATAAAAATAATTATTTGGCATTTTTTATATTTGGACATAAAATAATAAAGTAAGAATAAAAATAAAAATACAAAAATGACAAATATACAAAGAAATGGGCCAGGGGGTGTAAATTGAAAAGGTAGGTGTTAGAAGTAAAAACAACCAGGCCCAGCCCAATCAACTTCATCTTCTTCCTCAGTTCAAACTAAAATGCGCGTTTTGTACACAAAATGCTATCTCCTGATTCCTTGTTTTTTTGACAAAACTCATAACATGAAACTTGTAGAGCATCAAACAACGAATCTAACCATATAAAAAACTTAAGCTAACTCTCAAAGATCAGAGAGAATTTCTCTGGCCCCAATTCTTAACCTAGTTTTTTCAGAAAGTTCATGAACAAAATTCTCCTAGCACGATTAATATAAATGAAAACTAAGCACATGTATGGTTTCAGGGCTATGAATACAACATCTTTCATTCACAAACCTAAGTCTAACTATTCCTAAATAGAGAGATAGAAGTTCATGAAATACATGTTTTAGTTGATTTTGAGCTGGACAATGCAGTAACTTCCAAGGGTGCTTGAGGTTCTTTTGAGCTTGCCTGAGGTCCACTGAAGCTTTTCCAATGCTTGGCTTGTTTTGAAGTAGCCTGAATCGTGCTACATAACTCAACCTGCAAAGCTTCCAAACAAAAATGGCAATGTGGGTTAATGGTGTTACAACTAGAAATGGAGGTCTGAGATAGTTCAGGTGAGTTGAATGGAAGATATTGGAACAAGTTTGAGGCAAAACGCACGAGGGAAAGTGGAGATGGAGGTGGTTCTGCAGGGCTTGCCCTGTTTTGCAGAAAAATGGTGTTTTGGAGTATGAGGGTGCTTTAGGGGTGAAAGGCTCGTGCTTCTGACTTGTGAGGATATGCAAAACTTCTTTGACAACTTTGTTCTTGTTGGTTTTATCAGATATGAGAGATACAAGCTTTTGTCCCTTTGACTTGTTCTGAAAGCAAAGTTGGAAGCGAAGTGTGATAGGCCTGTACAGGCTATCTCCAAGCATGCACCAACTTCTTGTACTATGCCTGAGATTGTGGAGCTTGTTTGCTGCAAAGGAAGAAAGTCCAAGGCTCAAGAAAAAGCAATTTGACATAAAGTTCCCTTTATGAAAATGGAAGTGTGGCCTTTATGCTTAAAATGGCAATGTTCATTGTACAAAGCTCTCTTGATCAGAACAATTCCAATATCCAATGTATTTGCATTCAATTTTGGAGTGTAAATTGGTTTAGAGGCCTGTAATCATGTACTAAGCTATCTTGGTCAGATTTGCAACTTGGTATGAACATGTATTGGCCATGGATCAAAGTGAGTTTTTGCCAACTTCAAGCATTCGATTATCCCTAACCACAAAGGTGTTTGAGGAGTTCTTGGATAATCCATCTTTGAAATGCAACTTGAAACTCCAAGTTGAACTATGTGAAAATTGGCCAAGAAGATGGGTCAAAATCCTGCCTAAACTAGGGCAAAATTTCTCTAAGTTAAAAGTTTTAGGTACCCTTGTTCCAAAAATCATAACTTGAGATAAAAGCTTATTTTGAGAAAACTTTGTGAATCAAAGTTGTAGACTTTGTGATGGAATACAACTTTCATGTTGCAAGTCTTCTTTTAATCCATTTGTATCTTGGTGAAAAAATGGGAGAAAGTTAGGAAAAAATAAGCAAATTTTATAACTTAGAAAAATTCTAAGTTATGAAAATTTTCCATTTTAAACCCTAATTTGCATTTTTGGATTTCTTGATGAACAAGTTTCATAATTTGACATGTCTTGATGAAAAATGACCCTTGGCACTTGATTTTGACCAAAAAGTCAAAGTTTGACTTTTTAGTATACAGTTAAATTTTGATCAGTTGACTGAAAAATTCATTTGTCCATCCTATGCATTTGAGATCTTTTGAACTTGTTGAATGGGTCAAGACAATTTCATTGAGTCCTTGAGTCCATGTTTGAGCTTGATTTGCCATTGGCTAGGTCAAACAGTCAAAAATTGCCTTTGTACAGTCAAAACACTAAAAATGACCATTTTGCCCTTTTGGTGATCTGATCAAATTTCTTGTGGAATTGTGATCCAAACTTGATCAAATGGTTCATATGAGTTCATAATGTTGATGTGGGTCAAAATTTCATGAGGTTTGACTGTCAATTGGCCACAGTTGACTTTTTCCCAAATACAACTGATTTCTAGGTCAACTGTCCAATTGACTGGACAAAAATTTGAATCAAGGCTTGAAACTTGGTATGGACAAACTTGTGAGTACAACATGAAGTATGAAAGTCAATTTGGGCATTGTAGGTCAAAACATCACTGTGTAAACTCAAACCCTAATTTAGGTCAACAGTGTAAGGAGGTGTCTTGAGCAAAGCTAACCCTAGCTTGATCTTGAGTTCCAAGAGTCTTGTGATCAGAAATGTTGATGAAATAAGAGGGAAAATTTTGGGGTACAACAGTTGCCCCTGTTCAATCTTCTTGAACCTGAAGAGTTAGATTGGCAAGTTTGCCTTTCGCGACTCGAAGGTAAAAGAGGATTGGACACTAGAGTGCCCGTAAATTTGCACTCATCAAAATATAGCTGAGGAAATGGGCTTAAAGATGCCATTTGGAGATGGTAGAATCTTGCTGGAGATGGGCTTAAAGATGCCATCCAAGATTGTTTGTTGAATTGCAAAGTGGTAGGTCAGAAGAATGAGCATCAAAACGGTATCCGTATCTGGAATGCATTTGAACTGTATCTGGAGACTGAGTCTATATGAGAGAAAGAATGGCGTCCGTGTCTGGAGTGTATCTGAGCGGTAACAGTATTTGAACTTCGAATGAATATCAGAATGACTGTCATGTCTGGAGTGTATTTGTATTGTATCTGAATTCTGAATGGGCGACAGAGAAACATCTGTGTATGAAGCATCTATGGGCTGGGGATAAATTCCGAATGAGTGACAGAATGGCAACCGTGTCTAGAGCGTATCTGGACTGTATCTGAAGTTGAGATCTGTATGAGTAGCAGAATGACTTCCGTGTTTGAAGTGTATCTGAGACTGTAACTGGGATCTGAATAAGTGACAGAATTACTTCCGTGGCGATTGCACTGGGGAGAATCAAACAGCTGGTGTAAGGGACAAAATGGCATCCGTGTCTGGAGCATATATGAACTTGTGGTTGATAGTTGAATCTGAATCAGAGACAGAATGGCTACCGTGTCTGGAGCATATCTAGTCTGTATCGAATTGCTGAAGTCTGAATGAGTAGTAGAATGACTGCCGTGTCTGGGGTGTATCCATACTATATCTGAATAATTGTTAACAATAACCTTTTAATCTTATCCTGAAAAGGGTAAAATGTTAGCTAAAACCAAAATTATGTTGCATGATATGTATGATGCAATGAATTGTGTTTCATCAATGTTTATGATATATGAATGTAATGGATGTGCATGTAAGCTGAGTAGCTGTCTCGCCGAGGAAAATAAATCCTTGACAACTGGAGATAAATAAATCTTTGACTACTGTTGGGGAAAGTAAATCCTTGACTGATGCTGGGGATTCCAAAAATCTTTGAATATTGAAGATGAGAAATCCTTGCTGACTGCTTGAGGATTAAAGATCTCTGATTGCTTGAGAAGGAGAAATCCCTGGGACCACTGTTGGAGATTGAAAATCCTTGTCGATTCGTGGGGATTAACAAGGCCTTTGACAACTTCTGCAGGGAATGAGAATCCTTCCTGACTTTCCTGGGATATAGGGAAAACTCTGAAAAATCTCTACAGGGGAGTTAAAACCTAGGAGGCTTCTGCTTGGAGAAATGAGACCTAGAATCTTCGATCTTGCTGAGAGATAACTCTGTGGGGGAAATGTTCACTATTCTGGTTACGCTGGGGATAGGATTTTCAGGGTTTTTGGGCTCCACTGGGGGTCTTGAAGCTTAACTCTGATGGGAATTTTGAAACTGAACTCAGTTGGGGAATCAAGTTTTTAGAACGTACTGGCTCCGCTGAGGATCTTGAAGTTTAAATCTGCTGGGGAATTTATACTCCAGACTTTAGCTTTGTTGAGGATCTGAATGATGTATCGTAGGGGATTTCTTCTGAAATGCACAAAGATATCTTCCTACACCTTTAATCTATCAGTAATTATTCTTTTTTCAATTTCGTTTTATTTGTAAGCAGTGATTATATTCAAATGCATATGCCTATTTAACAAAACATTGGACATTTTCAAATAAAACATGAGTGTAAAAAAAAATAAAGAAAGGCAAGAAAATTTCTACACTTTGAAGTATCTTTGCATTAACTTTTGTAAGCATCTTTGTACAAAGGAGACAGATATCCTAGTAAGAGAATGTTGTCGTAAGAATTGAAAAAAATTTATACAAAAGAAGGATGGTTATGTGTAACAATTCCATGGGATTCCCATTCTGCTATAGCCTTCACAACTCTGAATATCTTATCCATTCACCGCTTTGTCTGCCGATGACTGGATTGATCAGAAGCTTGGAGCTTGTTGGTGAAGAGATTGTTCTTTAAAGTGATCCGACGAGACATAGTCATACGCTTTAATTCCCTAACTTTTTCCTGGACCGCCCTTTCGGGTTTTCGATCCACCGGGAAACCCTTTTTTGCCCAAGTCGCCCTTTCGACTTTTCAACTTGCCGGGAGTTCAGATTTTTTTGTTTTATCCCTAATTTTTGCCTGAACTGCCCTTTCGGGTTTTCGATTCACCGGGATGCCCATTTTTGCCCAAGTCGCCCTTTCGGGTTTTCAACTTTCCGGGTCGTTTTATGCGTAGTACCTTTTGACTATGTCTGTGTTCGCAGGGTGCGGCAAGTCGTTGCCGTCCATGGTGGTCAGAATCATTGCCCCACCAGAAAAGATGCTCTTAATCACAAATGGTCCTTCGTAAGTAGGAGTCCACTTGCCCTTGGGATCACTTTGCGGTAAGATGATCCGCTTGATTACAAGATCTCCGACTAGATATACTTGGCATCTGACTTTCTTGTTGAAAGCTTTGATCATCCGTTTTTGATACATCTGACCATGACAAACAGCAGTAAGTCGCTTCTCGTAGATCAAATTAAGTTAATCAAGCTGGGCCTGAATCCAATCATCTTCACTCAAACCAGCGTCCTTCATAATCCTTAAGGAAGGAATCTGAACTTCCATAGGTAAAACAGCTTCCATGCCATACACCAAAGAAAATGGGGTTGCCCCTGTCGAAGTACGTGCCGTGGTACGATATCCATGCGGAGAAAACGGTAACATCTCATGCCAGTCCTTGTAGGTGACTGTCATCTTTTGAATAATCTTCTTGATATTTTTGTTCGCGGCTTCAACAACACCGTTCATCTTCGGCCGATAGGGAGATGAATTGTGATGATAAATCTTGAACTGTTCGCATAGAGCGGTGATCATAGTGTTGTTCAAATTTGTACTGTTGTCTGTGATAATCCTGTCGGGGACACCATACCGGCATATGGGGTTCTGCTTGATAAAGCGGGCAACCACATTCTTTATAACTGAGGCATAGGAAGCTGCTTCGACCCACTTGGTAAAATAATCAATAGCCACCAAGATGAAGCGATGTCCATTGGATGTCGTAGGCTTGATCTCTCCAATCATGTCAATGCCCCACATTGCGAATGGCTAAGGAGCTATCAGAACTTTGAGAGGAACAGGAGGAATATGTACCTTGTCAGCATAGACTTGGCATTTGTGGCAAGTACGGGAATGTTGATGACAATCAGCTTCCATAGTAGACCAGTAGTAGCCCGCCCTTAGAATCTTCTTAGCCATCGTATGTCCGCTCAAGTGGGTGCCGAATGTGCCACTGTGTATCTCAGTCATGATCAACTATGCTTCAACCTTGTCCACACACCAAAGTAGAACACAATTGTGGCTGCGCTTATAAAGGATGCCATTGCTTAGGAAGAACTTGGAAGCAAATCTCCTTAAGAACTTTTTGTCATTGACGGAAGCTCCTTCAGGGTATTCTCTAGTCTGGAGATACATTTTGATTTCATGAAACCAAGGTTATTCCACTACTTCTTCGGTATTAATCTCATGACAGTGCGCAGGTTCGTCCATTCGCTCGATGGTAATTTGGGGAGCCTCGTTATCCCAGTTGAGTTTAAACATGGAAGACATTGTAGCCAGAGCATCTGCTAGCTGATTTTCTTCTCGCGGGAAGTGCTCGAAAGTAATCTGCTCGAAATGAGGCAACAATGTCAAGACATGTTCCTTGTATGGGATAAGATTAGGATGTTTAGTGTCCCATTCTCCTTTGACTTGACTGATAACCAAAGCTGAGTCCCCAAATACGACCAAAGATTTGATTCCCAAGTCTATAGTAGCTTTGAGACCAAAGATGCAAGCTTCATATTCAGCCATGTTGTTGGTACAGCTGAAGCAAAGTCGGGCAGTGAAGGGTGTATGGCAACCTTCCGAACAAATGAGTACCGCACCGATACCGTTGCCAAGTGAATTTGAAGCACCATCGAAGTACAGGGTCCATCGGGATCCTTGTTTAGGTCCGTCATACGGTCCATTACCTTCAATGTTGTCCAATGTCATGATGTCCTCGTCAGGGAAGTCGAATCTCATAGATTGGTAATCTTCGACGGCTTGATGAGCTAGATGGTCAGCTAGTACACTCCCTTTTATAGCTTTTTGGGTAGTATACTAGATATCATACCCAGTTAGGATCATTTTCCATCTAGCGATTCTTCCAGATAAAGCAGGTTTCTCGAAGATATACTTGATCAGATCCATCTTGGAAATCAACAAAGTGGTATGAGTCAACATATACTGCCTTAGCCGGCGAGCAGCCCATACCAAAGCGCAGCAAGTTTTCTCTAGTAGTGAGTAGCGAGTCTCACAGTCGGTAAAATTTTTGCTAAGGTAATAAATGGCATGCTCTTTTCGGTCAGACTCGTCATGTTGGCCCAGCACGCACCCCATTGAGTTATCCAAAACAGTCAGATACATGATTAACGACCTTCCTTTGACGGGTGGCATCAAAATAGGAGGTTCTAGTAAATACTCATTGATCTTATCAAAAGCAACTTGACAATCATTGTTCCATTCAACTACCTGATCTTTCTTCAATAGTTTGAAAATTGGCTCACAGGTAGATGTCAGGTGAGAGATGAACCTCGCAATATAGTTCAAGCGTCCCAAGAATCCTCTAACCTCCTTTTCAGTACGGGGGGCATGCATTTCTTGTATAGCCTTTACTTTAGCTGGATCAACCTCAATGCCTTTGTTGCTGACAATAAATCCCAAAAGTTTATCAGACCTAACCCCAAAAGTGCACTTGCTTGGGTTTAATCTGAGCTTATACTCTTTCAACCTGGAAAACAGCTTTTGCAGATGATCAAGGTGTTCTTCTTCTGTCTGGGATCGAGCTATCATATCGTCTATGTAAACTTCGATCTCATGATGTATCATATCATGAAACAAAGATACCATGGCGCGTTGATAGGTTGCCCCTGCATTCTTCAGTCCGAATGGTATCACTTTGTAGCAGAAGGTACCCCATTGCGTGACAAAAGTAGTTTTCTCCATGTCCTCGGGGGCCATTTTGATCTGGTTGTATCCTGAGAATCCATCCATGAAGGAAAATACTTTATGCTGAGCTATGTTGTCAACCAAGATGTCAATGTGTGGTAGTGGAAAGTCGTCTTTAGGGCTAGCCCTATTCAAATCCCGATAGTCCACACACATTCTGACTTTTTCGTCCTTCTTAGGCACAGGCACAATGTTAGCAACCCACTGTGGATAGGAAGTAACAGCCAGAAAGCCAGCGTTGAATTGCTTCATTACCTCAGCCTTGATCTTCTCAGACATGTCAGGTCTCATCCGGCGGACTTTTTGCTTGATCGGTGGACAGTCTTCTCTTGTAGGGAGACGGTGAACCACGATAACTGTGTCTAGTCCCGGCATGTCTTCATAAGACCAGACAAAGATTTCAACATATTCGTCCAACAACTGCACTAAGCGCTCCTTGACACTTGGTTACAGGTTGGCACCCACTTTTACTTCTTTCCTATCTTCCTTTGTCCCCAAGTTGATGGCTTCTAGCAACTCTTCATGAGGCAGAATAGCCCTCTCTTCTTGTTGCAAAAGTCTGGCTAACTCGCCCGACACTTCACAATCTTCGTCAACTTCGTACTCAGCATGATTGACCAAATCTTCAGAGTTATCGAAGGCTAAAGCAAAATAGTCACCCATGGAATTCGGAGTGGATGGGTACCTGCATTCGTGAGTATGGGTGTATGTAAGGGATAGCCATCCTTAAACAAACAAAATGCAAAAGGAAAGAAAATGAACACAGCAGTTTATAGATGAAAAACGTCCAATGATTCATTAAAACATGGCATATGATAATGAAGAAGATCAAACCCTTACAAATGGACCTACATGCCCCGGGAAAGGCATGATGTGAAAATAGTGTGCAAATTGTTTAGTTATTACAGACCATAAATGGGAAATTGTTCAAAGATAAAATTACTGGTTGATAAAGGTGATGGGAATGAAATCCTTTGCTTCCCAGTTACTCAAACCCCCTTCGACGGTCGGAAAGATCCAATCTTCAAAGTGGCTCTCTTCATCTTCATCTTCTATAGCATTGATTCCATGGTGAGAGATCTTGACGGGTGGTCCTCCAGCCTTGGAGCGACGCATAGCCTTTTGTCCTGCAGCAGTGAACCCTAACCCAAATTTGTCTGTCTTATGGGGAAAGTGAGGCAATTGCCCCCATACTGTACTCTTCCCTTCTTTAATCACAGCCTCTGCGTCCTTGAGAGATGCCATCTTAGATACCTGCTTGAGAACAGTAGGCACTTCAACCATTGTATTCGCAACTGCTACCTCAGGAGATACTTCCTCAAAATGTTGGAAAGGCATTTTGATGAACTCGCCATCCAACTCCACATAGCGGAAGGAATTGAGATGACTTATCATGTACTCTTCCTCGCCGTGCACTATTATAATCTTACCCTTAACAGGATATTTCAGCATTTGGTGCAAAGAGGAGGTAACTGCCCCGACATAATGGATCCACGGTCTCCCTAACAAACAAGAATATGACGGACGGATGTCCATCACATAAAAGGTGGAGTTGAAGACTTCCGTGCCTACTTTGATAGGAATGTCAACCTCTCCATGAACCATTCTTTTGGACCCATCAAAGGCCCTAACAATGATGTTACTAGGTTTGAGGGTCAATCCTTCGCAATCCAAACGGTCTAAAGCTTTCTTCGGCAGCACATTCAAAGAAGAACCAATATCAACTAAGACATGGGAGAGGGTGGTTCCCCTGCATTCAACTGAGACATGTAGCGCGTCGTTATGTTTCCTTCCTTTGGGAGTCAAGTCAGCATCGAAAAAACCCAGGCCATTATCAACAGTAAGACTGGCCACACACTCCTGAAACTGGTCAGCCGAAGTCTCTTGGGGTACATGTGCCGCCTTCAAGAATTTTATTAGGGCATTAGCATGGGCCTCAGAACAAAGTAGAAGAGCCAACATTGAAATTTTAGAAGGGGTCTGCCCTAGCTGTTCCACAACGTCGTAGTCACTTTTTCTGATTATTTTCAAGATTTCATCCATTTATTTCTGAGTGGTTTCGGGGATAACCACAGCATGAGCCTTCGTCCTGACAGACACTTCTAGTATCCCCTTACCCTTATTGGTAGTAGTAGCAGATGGTCTTACTTCAGGAGTATCCAATTCTTCAATCATTGGGCCTTGCACAGATGGTCCAACAGGTATAGAAGCTTTCAAGGGTCTGAAAACTGCTCGAGGGGGAGCAATCTCCAGAGAAAAGATCCGACCGCTGCGGGTTATCTTGCTTGTACCCGCAATGTTCCCTATATCAGGGTTTTCTTCTTCATAATTCTCTTGGACTGCCTCAATTTGTTTGATACCATGGTAGAATATTTCTCCTCCATAGTTCCATGGTATCGTTTTGCTGGATTGGTACGAGACAGGTCCCGGCATGGTGATCTTTAATGGTACACACTTAGAGTTGGGTGTAATCCTGACAGGCCTTTTGCAAGCCTTGGAAGGATTGTTGGAAATGGTTATGATCGCAATATCATTGGTTGAAGTAGCAAAAGTAGCAGGAGTAACAGGATTGAAGGTACCAACAGGGGTTTTCTGGAAAAGTATCTCTTGGGTATCCATCAGGCGTTGTACACATGACTTCAACATTGGGCAATCACCTCGTATGTTCAAACAAAAATAGCAGTCTTTACCACAACCAGGAAAGAACCCGGATCTCATCAAATTCTCTTTAATCACAAGTAACAACGTCAAAAGATTGGCAACATCAGTAACATGGAGGTCTTCTAAAACGGCATGAACATTATTACCGTGCTTGGGCATCAGAGCAGAAATCACATTGGACTTCTCAGGCACATCGAATTCTACTTCTTTGGCATCAATCAAGTCCTAGATTTTGTTCTTAAGCGCCCAACAATTATTGGTATCGTGCCCAACACTGTCGGAATGGTAAGCACATTTGGCATTGGAGTGGTAGTATGGCGAGGAGGTGTTAGGGTTTTTTGGCGCTTCCTTCAAACCGGTAAGATTCAGTTTCAACAAATGGGGGAGTACCTGAGCTGGCGTCATGTTGATGCGGGTAAACTGCCGTTGTGGCCTTTCTATCCGTTGTTGATTAGGTCTTGACTGATTGCCGCGAGGTTGATCATTTGACGAGTTTTGAATCATCACAGCCCCTACAGTTGGCCGACGCTCGATTCTTCCCTGACCCTTTTGAGAATACACAGCGGAGGCTTCCTTCTTAGCCGGGAAGGGTTTCTTAACAGCTGTGGACGCAGAAGCATCCTTTTGAATCTTTCCACTTTTAATACCGGCCTCGTCCCTCTCGCTGGTCAAAATTAGTTCAGTAAATCCCGCGGAAGAACTCCCGATTAGATGATTGAAGAAGGGGCAAGACAAGGTCCCCAAAAACATGTCAACTAACTCCCTATCTGACAGTGACGGCTGCACCCTTCCAGCCAGATCACGCCACTTCTAGGCGTACTCTTTAAACCCTTCATTGGAAGCCATCCCCATACTTTGTAACTGAGTACGAGTGGGCGCCAAATCAGCAATGTATTGATATTGACGATAAAAGCGGCAGCTAAGTCTTCCCAATTGTGAACCTCTGATCTCTCGAGCTGATAGAACCAATCCAACTGTGTGCCAGACAGACTATCTTGGAAAAAGTGTACCCAGAGGTCTTTATCAGATGAGTGGGGTTGGATTTTGCTGACATACGATCTCAGGTGCATCTTTGGGCACGACAGGCCGTCATACTTGGATAATGTGGGCACCTTGAATTTGGGAGGGATAACAATCCCAGCTACCAGCCCTAGTTCTTCAAAATCCAAACCAGGGACCCTCTGCAACTCCATGGCTGCCAGTCTATCTTCAAGATTCTTATATTTATCATCCGCTGGAGGATACTATTGTTCGGAGTAGTCTTCGTCTTCTTCCTCCTCTTCCTCTTCAACCTCAGATTCAGAAGGTACAGCAGCCCCTTTCCCTTTTCCAGCCCCTTCGTCAGACGTTGAGGGGAACTCAAGAACCTTTCTGGCATTGCTTTCAAACCTTCTTCCAAAAGTGGCTACTCCAGGTCTCTTTTTCTTTTTCTCTTTATTCTTCTCCAACAGAGCTTTGAGGTCCTCTTGACCCTTTGCCAAGGTCATGAGGAGTTGCTGGAATTGTGAATTTTGTGTCTGCAAATCCTTTACCGTCTGCTCCAAATCCATCTTGCTGAAATAAACAGCAGAAAGATAAGGAAATCTGGTGTGAAGACCTGTTTATGCATATGATGAATGGTATGTTATTCATGTAATGCATTCAAGGATTCAGAAATTCAAATTTGTTGCAAACAAAATGAACGCACGTCATATTAAGAAGAAATTGTTAGTACATAAGTGCCCCATGGGCAAAATATTACAAAATTCTTAATGTAAAAAGACATTGCGCATCCTCTTTGGTGCGATGTAAGTGTTAAGAGTTTCCTCCTCATGAAGTCGGCGGGTAAGCTCTAAAACCTTCTTCTCACTGGCATAAAAGCTGGCTTTAAAAGTATTTCGTTCTTCCTTGAGTTGGATCCAACTCTTTTTCATTTCTTCCCATGATGTTGGCATGTCAGGATGTAGGATGGTGTATAGAACCTCTCCTTCCATAACAGGCTCTTTGATCACGGGGAGAATGTGAGGGTATGGCATCATAAGATTCGGGGCGCGGGTTCATACCCACTTGAGATAAGGCTCAAGGGGGATGGAATTCTTGTGCCTCAGTGTCTTACTATCCACTTTGTTGGGCATCCTCCAAGCTCTGATGAACCTTTGTCGGAGTCCCTGCACATCGTTGTCAAAGTCAAAAACTAGGTCAGGAATTAGCATGTCATGAGGGCCATCCCTCCGAGCATATCCAAACTGTCTTAGAGCTAAACAAGGGTTATAGGTAATGCCTCCCCTAATGCCAAGTAGTGTAACATTAGGAAATTCCCCACAACGATCAATGATGATGACATTTTATCTAGACCGAGAACACCAATGAACATCAGAATGTGTGAGAGTCATCAACCATTGTGACCACCTTAAACCCTGCTCATTCTTCAAAACTGATTGTGGAAGGTGAGAAATAAACCACCTTTCTAGGAGAGGAGTACAACACATGAGAACATCTCTTTTCCTCACTGTTCGTGTGTAAAATGAGTGTAGGATGTCCCCAAGCACTGTAGGTATGGGATTCCTGGATATGAAAATCTTGACAGCATTCATATCTATAAGCTGATTCGGGTTTGGGAATAAGACCAACCCATAGATGAGGAGTGCCCCAATCTCTTCAAAGGCTTGTAAATCAAGAGAATTCCAGCAGTCTTGTGCCTTCTCAAACAGAAACTTTGCTAAGAAACCCTTGACACCACTTATGGTTTCCCAATGTCCCTTGATGTCAGATGGTTGCAAGTGTAATGCTTGAGCAACATCTTCAGGATTTGGTTCTTTTTCCGTACCGTTGTAGGGTAATTGATGAAGAATAGGAATTTTCAGGAGTTGAGAAAATTCCTCCAAAGTGGGTACTAATTGGTAATCAGGGAATGTGAAACAGTGGTGTATGGGGTCAAAGAACTGGAAGAGAACTTTCACCATATCTTCTTTAATGTTGGTGTTGACCAAGTTAAGGAGTCTACCATGTCTTTCACTGAAGAGAGAATTCTCTAGAATCCTGGAAGTGAGCTCCTTGAGTTGAGGAGGGATTCTCACAAGGTTGACTTGAGTTGTTTTCCTGCGAAGAGATTCCATGACCTACAAAACAAGAACAAAGATGAAGATCCAAACCCTTGAAATAGTTAGTGGATGCATATGATGCTTTATGATGTTTATGATGTATGCACAAGAACATGTACAAGCAAGTCACACAAAACTCTAGTTTCAGGCTTGCATGAGGTTTCATAGGTAAGTACCCTCTTGAGTTTAGTTGGCTTAAAACCTGTCCTATAAATAGTAACCGGGTTCTAAGGAGCTCAATATCACTGGATTGTTTTCTATGTTCATTGTTTTGGTTTAGCCACTTAACTAGCAACCAAAATATTCCAAGAAAACAACCCTCAATGAGTGTAGTATCGAGTATCTACCAACTTCGGACTGCACCAAAGCCGGTCATCTCACTACCCCTAATAAAAGGCCAAGATGGTCAAGTAAGGTTCTAAAAGTTCATTAGTGCTTCATGACATCACTCAGCGGCCCCGTATTCTCTTTGATCGACTCAAAGGCTACCGATACTCACAAATATGTCGCACTAATATAGCTATTGCTTCAACCATGTCGGTATACCCCGCACAATTTCCACAATGTATTTCTATTTACCTATGAATGTTTCCCAAATCCGGGTGGAGGATTTCAAACCCAAACAAAAGAGTCAAATGTAAAGCAATCAAAGCAAACACTAATCATGCAAAAGGGTGATCTAAACCCTAAGGTTACTCCACTTTTAAAGTTATCCCCAGCAGAGTCGCCAATTCAGTGATACGGTGGGAGAACTGACTTGGGATTTTGCTTTTGTGTTCGCAAATGTTTCGGTTTAGCAAGAGTCGCCACCGACTTTTTATTTTATCCTAAGGAAAGGTCAAAAAGCACAGGAAAGACCTTTGAGATGTTTTCTTGGGTTCGGGGAGTAGATTATAAAAGGGAAGGTATTAGAACCCTTTCTATCCATGGTTATCCATGGGCTCTTAGTTACTTGCTTAGATCACTTACTTTGCTTTTCAATTGTTTGAAATGGTTCTATTCAATTTGTTTGAAATGGTGCTTTGTGTGTGGTTTTGAAAGATGTTTTGAAAATAGGCCATCGTTGTGGCAACCTTTGTAATGATTCTTGTTTGAATGTATACAAAGGTATTTTTATCTTTTGAAAAGTTTTCAATGTTTGAAAGTATGGTTTTGAAATTGTGTTGTGAAGTATGTTTTGAAAATAGCAAGGATGTTTTTGCAAGCTTTGACCAAGTAACTAAGAGTTGTCTACCCTATTTTACTCAAAGATCTTTCTTATATTTTTAACCCTTTTAACAGTGTTGCTTCACCATTCTATTTGGTGAACAACCTTGTGTTAGGATGTTAAACGGGACAGGCGCGGGTCATCGTATATACAATGATAGCAATAGTGTCAAGTATTTTTGGCAATTTTCTTGAGGGACTTGATCATTTTGTTTAGGCAACCAAGATAGCGTCATCGAGGGACTATGATCTTTTGTTTTGTTTTTGTTTTGCCAAAGTACTTGACATGCATACCATGGCCCATTTTTGAAGGCAACAAGTGGATTGTAACCCTAGGGGTGCAAGTGTGCATTGTGTTTGTTTTCATGCATTGTTATCTTGGATTAGGTCAAACTAATTGTTGATTTTATTTTGCATACAAACCCTAGGTCTAATCATGGCATAATTGAAAGCATAAAGGTGCGAGACTTTTAAATTCTACACTATTACAACATGATATAGGGAGGGCGGTACAAATTTGAATTGAGGATTATTTTGCAAGAAATTAAATCCTAAATTATTACAACCAAATTGAATGTACAAGGCATAATATTTAAATGTACAATATTTAAATAAATACAATAAATAAATATTAAATAAAGTGTGTTATGCAAAAAAGTTTTTATGTATGTAAAAAGTATTTTTAATGTGAAATGCTAATAAATAAAAAGTTAATTTCAATTAATTTGTTTTTTAGGGCAAAACCCTAATTTCTTAAATAAATAGTATTATTTATTATTTATATACAATAATGTATTAATTTGTACAAAAATATAAGTATATTGAAAAAATGGTATTTTTAGTATAAAATATTAATAAAAATAAAAATGTATTATTTTTGTGTTTTTTGTTCTTATTATTTAATAAAATATATTATATATGTATATATATATATATATATATAGTATATTAAATGTATATAAAAATAAAATAAATTATTTACAAAAAGGTATATTTTTCAAGAAAATGTTTTCAAATGTGTATAAAATAATAAATGAAAATAAACATATTTTTCACATTATTTTTAAGTTTTAATAAAAGGAATATAAAGTATTTAAACACTTTTATACTAGTAAAATAAAAATAAATATCAAATAAATATGAAAAAAATATAAAAATAATTTTTTGGCATTTTTTATATTTGGACATAAAATAATAAAGTCAGAATAAAAATAAAAATAATAAAATGACAAATATACAAAGAAATGGGCCAGGGGGTGTAAATTGAAAAGGCAGGTGTTAGAAGTAAAAACAACCAGGCCCAACCCAATCAACTTCATCTTCTTCCTCAGTTCAAACCAAAACGTGTGCTTTGTACACAAAATCCTATCTCCTAATTCCTTGCTTTTTTGACAAAACTCATAACATGAAACTTGTAGAGCATCAAACAACGAATCTAACCATATAAAAAACTTAAGCTAACTCTCAAAGACCAGAGAGAATTTCTCTGGCCCCAATTCTTAACCTAGTTTTTTTAGAAAGTTCATGAACAAAATTCTCCTAGCACGATTAATATAAATGAAAACTAAGCACACGTATGGTTTCAGGGCTATGAATACAACATCTTTCATTCACAAACCTAAGTCTAACTATTCCTAAATAGAGAGATAGAAGTTCATGAAATACCTGTTTCAATTGACTTCGAGTTGGACAATGCAGCAACTTCCAAGGGTGCTTGAGGTTCTTTTGAGCTTGCCTGAGGTCCACTGAAGCTTTTCCAATGCTTGGCTTGTTTTGAAGTAGCCTGAATCGTGCTACAGAACTCAACCTGCAAAGCTTCCAAACAAAAATGGCAATGTGGGTTAATGGTGTTACAGCTAGCAATGGAGGTCTGGGATAGTTCAGGTGAGTTGAATGGAAGATATTGGAACAAGTTTGAGGCAAAACTCACGAGGGAAAGTGGAGATGGAGGTGGTTCTGCAGGGCTTGCCTTGTTTTGTAGAAAAATGGTGTTTTGGAGTATGAGGGTGCTTTAGGGGGTGAAAGGCTCGTGCTTCTGACTTATGAGGATATGCAAAACTTGTTTGACAACTTTGTTCTTGTTGGTTTTATCAGATATGAGAGATACAAGCTTTTGGCCCTTTGACTTGTTCTGAAAGCAAAGTTGGAAGTGAAGTGTGATAGGTCTGTACAGGCTATCTCCAAGCATGCACCAACTTCTTGTACTATGCCTGAGATTGTGGAGCTTGTTTGCTGCAAAGGAAGAAAGTCCAAGGCTCAAGAAAAAGCAATTTGACATAAAGTGCCCTTTATGAAAATGGAAGTGTGGCCTTTATGCTTAAAATGGCAATGTTCATTGTACAAAGCTCTCTTGATCAGAACAATGCCAATATCAAATGTATTTGCATTCAATTTTGGAGTGTAAATTGGTTTAGAGGCCTGTAATCATGTACTAAGCTATCTTGGTCAGATTTGCAACTTGGTATGAACATGTATTGGCCATGGATCAAAGTGAGTTTTTGCCAACTTCAAGCATTCGATTCTCCCTAACCACAAAGGTGTTTGAGGAGTTCTTGGATAATTTGGAAAGCTTGAAACATTTACTATAATCCATCTTTAAAATGAAAATTGAAAATCCATGTGGAACTATGTGAAAAATGGCCAAGAAGATGGGTCAAAATCCTGCCTAAACTAGGGCAAAATTTCTCTAAGTTAAAAGTTTTAGGTACCCTTGTTCCAAAAATCATAACTTGAGATACAAGCTTCTTTTGAGAAAACTTTGTGAATCAAAGTTGTAGACTTTGTGATGGACTACAACTTTCATGTTTCAAGTTTTCTTTGAATCCATTTGCATCTTGGTGAAAAAATGGGACAAAGTTAGGAAAAAATAAGAAAATTTTATAACTTAGAAAAATTCTAAGTTATGAAATTTTTCCATTTTAAACCCTAATTTGCATTTTTGAATTTCTTGATGAACAAGTTTTATAATTTGACATGTCTTGATGAAAAATTACCCTTGGCACTTGATTTTGACCAAAAAGTCAAAGTTTGACTTTTCAGTATACAGTTAAATTTTGATCAGTTGACTGAAAAATTCATCTGTCCATCCTATGCATTTGAGATATTTTGAACTTGTTGAATGGTTCAAGACAATGTCATTGAGTCCTTGAGTCCATGGTTGAGCTTGATTTGCCATTGGCTAGGTTAAACAGTCAAAAATTGCCTTTGTACAGTCAAAACCCTAAAAATGACCATTTTGCCCTTTTGGTGATCTGATCAAATTTCTTGTGGAATTGTGATCCAAACTTGATCAAATGGTTCATATGAGTTCATAATGTTGATGTGGGTCAAAATTTCATGAGGTTTGACTGTCAATTGGCCACAGTTGACTTTTTCCCAAATATAGTTGATTTCTAGGTCAACTGTCTAATTGACTGGGCAAAAATTTGAATCAAGGCTTGAAACTTGGTATGGACAAACTTGTGAGTCCAACATGAAGTATGAAAGTCAATTTGGGCATTGTAGGTCAAAACATCACTGTGTGAACTCAAACCCTAATTTAGGTCAACAATGCAAGGAGGTGTCTTGAGCAGAGCTAACCCTAGCTTGATCTTGAGTTCCAAGAGTCTTGTGATGAGAAATGTTGATGAAATAAGAGGGAAAATTTTGGGGTACAAACTATTGTGCAGAAGTTGTGAACTTTATGAAAATATGGTAATCAGAATTTTGTCGCTTCAAAAGTTGTGAATTGTCTAGAAGCTTAACAAAGATGTAATGTTACTTAGCATTCATTTCAGAAGTCGTGAACTATCTAAAATAATTTCAAAATGTGCTTTGGCAAAGTTTGATCAACAAGGCTATTTAGAAGTTGTTAACTATCTTAAAGTGTTTGTAACTAGGTTTCGTGTTATCATATTTTATTGCTTCGGAAGTTGTGAATTGTCTGGAAGTATAATAATTATGTTGTTTACCAAGTTACTTTAGAGGTTATTAACTGTCAGAATACATGTCCTAAAAGACATGGTCTAAGACATGTTCCGAAGACATGGTCTAAGACATGGCCTAAGGAATGGTCTAATACATGGTCTAATACATGTACGAAAGACATGTTCTGAAGACATGGTCTAAGACATGTTCTAAAGACATGGTCTAAGACATGTTATGAAGATATGGTCTAAAAGACATGGTCTAAAAGACATTTTCTAAGACATGGTTAGAAGAAATATTCAAGGAGTTATTGGACATTTTGGAAAGCTTTTAATGTGCTCTACAACCCCTCCTTGAATCACTTTTAAAAATTCCCCTTGGAACTATATGAAAAAGTGCCATCAAGTTGGGTCAAAATCCTGACCAAATTAGGGCAAAATTTCACTAAGTATTTTGTTTCATGACCATGTGTTCTTAAAATCATAACTTGAGATCCAAGCACTTTTGGAAGGAGTTGTGTAAAGAAATGTTGTATATTTCATGGATATCTACAACTTTCATGTTGAAAGTTTCTTTTGAATCATCTTGCATCATGGTGAAAAGTTTGCTCAAAGTTGTGAAAAAATAAGAAATTTCCAACACTTGGAAAATTTCTAAGTTTAGAAATTTTAACTTTTCAAAATGAAATCTTGAATTTTTTATTTCTTGATGAATAAGTTTCATATTTTGACATGCTTTTATGAATTGTGATCTTTGACATTTGATTTTGACCAAAAAGTCAAAGTTTGACTTTTCAATATACAATTGACTTTTGATTAGTTGACTGAAAATTCATCTGTCAATCCATTGGACTTGAGCAATGTTTTGAGCCATGTCATTAGGTCAAAAATGATTCAATTGGACTCTTCAGATCATGCCTTGGACCAATTGATCATTTGCTAGGTCAAAAATCAGAAATTGCCCTTTCCCAATCAAAACCCTAATTTTGACCATTTTGCCCTTTTGAAGATTTGATCAAATTTCTTGAGGAATTGTGGTCCAAACTTGATCAAATGATACATATGAGTTTAAAATATTGATGTGGATAAAAAATTATGAAGTTTGATTGTAAATTGACCACAATTGACTTTTCCCCAATACAGTTGATTTTTAGGTCAACTGCTCAATTGACTGAGTAAAAGTTTGATCCAAAGCTTGAAACTTGACATGAGTAATCTTGAGGGTCCATAATGGTCCATGAAAGTCGTATGGGGCATTGGAAGTTCAAATATCCTTGTGCAATCTCAAACCCTAATTTTGGTCATCAGTGCTTAAGGAGATGTCTTGAGCTGATCAACCCCAGTGCAGTCTTGAGCCAAAGGAGATCTTGTGAGAAAATTCTTGATAAATGAGAGGGTAAATTTTGGGGTACAATAGCTGCCCCTGTTCAATCTTCTTAAGCCTGAAGAGTTAGATTGGCGAGTTTTTCCATTCGTGACTCGAAGGTGGAAGATGATTAGAGTGCCCAGAAATTTGCACTCGGTGATGTGATGGTTGATGGTATAGGGAATGGGCTTAAAGATGCCATTCAAAAATGATTGCTGAGAGCCGAATCTGAATGAGTATCAGGATGGCATCCGTGTTCGAAATGTATCTGAACTTTATCTGAGAGTTAAATCTGAATGAGTATCAGGATGACATCCGTACCCGAAGCGTATCTGAACTGTATCTCAAAGCTGAATCTGAATGAGTATCAGGATGGCATCTGTGTCTGGAGAATATTTTAACTGTATTTGAAAGTTGAATCTGAACGAGTATCAGAATGGCATCCGTGTCTGGAGCGTATATGAACTATATCTAAAAGCTGAATCTGAATGAGTATCAGGATGGCATCCGTGTTTGGAGCATATTTGAACTGTATCTGAGAGCTGGAGCGTATCTAAATTGTATCTGAAAGTTGAATTTGAATGAGTATCAGGATGGCATCCGTGTTTGGAGCATATCTGAACTGTATCTGAAAGTTGAATCTGAATGAGTATCAGGATGGCATCCGTGTCTGGAGCGTATCTGAACTGTATATGAAAGTTGAATCTGAATGAGTATCAGGATGGCATCCATATCTAGAGAGTATCTGAACTGTATCTGAAAGATGAATCTGAATGAGTATCAGGATGGCATCCGTTACTAGAGCGTATCTGAATTGTATCAGAAAATCCTTTGAACATTGTTAATGGTAGCTGTTGATTAACCTTATCCTGAAAAGGGTAAAATGTTAGCTAATATGGAATGTTATGTTGTATGAATTGCATGGTAAAGCTAGATTGTGATACATGCATTCGTGTCATCGATTTTTATGATATATGGATGCGATGTATGCGTATGTGAGCTAATCTGCTGCACTGCTCGTTGGATTGGGGAAAATAAATCCCCGACTGCTGCTGAGGATACGGAGTGCAAGTCTTCATGTTTTGAAGTGTTGATGAATTTCCACTTAGAGAAATAAACTTTGTTGTAAGGGAAATACCGTGTACTGCTTGTAAAATCCTGTTGGGGAATCCTGATATATTCGGCGACTTCTAACGGGGAGTGATAACTGGAAGTTTTGTTCCGCTGGGGATTAAACTGCACATTACGGGGGACTTCTATGGAAATAGCTTAGAGAGATTTCCCTATTTCTTAAAGCCATTAGAGATTGTCTTTCTATTTTGTTCATTTGTGAACGGTAGTTACGTTCAAATGCCTATGTCAAAAATAAATCATTGGATGTTTTCGTAAACAAAACACAAGAGTAAAGAAAAACAGATAGTTTGGCACTTTCAACGGGATATCTTTGTATTGACTTTGAGTAAATATTTTTGTACAATGAGACAAACATTCTAGTAAGAGAATGTCGTCGTAAAAAAAATGAAAATTTGATACAAAGAAAAGATAGCTATGTGAAATAATCCCATGGGGTTCCCATTCTTCTATAGCCTTCGTGTCTCTGAGCATCTCATCTGCTTATTGCCTTGTCTGAAGTTGATTGAATTGATCAGAACCGTCGAGTTTGCAGGTTGTCCATAAGGTGATCCAACAGGACATAGTCATACGCTTTAATTCCCTAACTTTTTCCTGGACCGCCCTTTCGGGTTTTCAGTCCACCGGGATACCCTTTTTTGCCCAAGCCGCCCTTTCGGGTTTTCAGCTTGCCGGGTGTACAAATTTTTTGTTTTATCCCTAATTTTTTCCAGAAACCTTTTTGGTTCGTCGGGATGCCCTTGTTTTTCCTAGGTGTGTCAACCTAGCGGGTCTCTTATGCGTAGTATCTTTTGACTATGTCGGTGTTCACAGGGTGTGGCAGGTCTTTACCATCCATGGAGGTCAAGATCATTGCTCCACCAGAGAATATGCTTTTGATTACAAACGGTCCTTCATATGTAGGAGTCCATTTTCCTCTGGGATCACCTTGCGGTAGTATGATACGTTTGATCACTAGATCCCCGACTTGATACACTTAGCGTCTGACCTTTTTTTTGAAAGCCTTGATCATCCATTTTTTATACATTTGACCATGACAGACAGCATTAAGCCTTTTCTCATCAATCAAGTTCAGTTGATCAAGTCGAGTCTGGATTCAATCATCTTCGTTCAGACCCGCATCCTTCATGATTCTCAGAGAGGGGATATGGGCCTCAATAGGCAAGACAACTTCCATGCCATATACCAAAGAGTAAGGTGTTGCCCCGGTTGATCTGCGTGCTGTGGTACGATAACCGTGGAGAGCGAATGGTAGCATCTCATGCCAGTCTTTGTATGTGACTGTCATTTTCTATATGATCTTTTTTATGCTCTTATTTGCGGCTTCGACAACACCATTCATCTTTGGCCGGTAAGGGGAAGAATTGTGATGCTAGATCTTGAACTACTCGCACAGGGCGGTGATCATAGTATTTTTTATATTCGTACCATTGTATGTGAGGATCCTCTCCGGGATACCATACCGACAGACGAGATTATGTTTAATGAACCGGGCTACAACATTCTTGGTAACGGAAGCGAAAAAGGCCGCCTCAACCCACTTTGTAAAATAGTCAATGGCCACCAAGATGAGGCGGTGTCCAATAGACGTTGTTGGTTTGATTTCCCCAATCATATCGATGCCCCACATAGCAAAAGGCCAAGGAGCCGTCAAGACATTTAGAGGAACCGGAGGTACGTGCACTTTGTCAGCATAGATCTGACACTTATGGCAGGTTCGAGAGTGTTAATAGAAATCTGCTTTCATGGTAGACCAGTAATAGCCTGCCCGTAGGATCTTCTTTGCCATCGTATGCCCACTGGAATGGGTGCCAAAAGTGCCTTCATGTAACTCAACCATGATCTTTTCTGCTTCAACCTTGTTTACGCACTGAAGTAATACATAGTCATGGTTGAGTTTGTAGAGAATTCCATTACTAAGGAAGAATTTAGCAGAGAATCTCCTTAAGAACTTCTTATCATTGACTGAAGCTCCTTTCGGATATTCTTGAGCCTCGAGATACCTCTTGACTTCGTGAAACCAAGGCCGGTCCACTACTTCTTCAGTATTAATCTCGTGATAGTGAGATGGTTCATCCATTCGTTCAATGGTGATCTGGGGAGCCTCGTTATCCTATTTAAGTTTAAGCATGGATGACATTGTGGCTAGTGCGTCTGCTAGCAGATTTTATTCTCGCGAGAAATGCTCGAAGGTAATCTTCTCAAAATGTGGGATCAATTTCAACACATGTTCTTTGTAGGGGATAAATTTAGGGTGTTTGGTGTCCCATTCCCCTTTGATCTGGCTGATGACCAAAGCTGAATCTTCGAATACATTTAAGGATTTGATCCCCAAATCTATGGCAGCTTTGAGACCAAAAATGCACGCTTCGTATTATGCCATGTTATTTGTACAATTGAAGCAGAGTCTTGCCATAAAGGGAGTATGACATCCTTCAGGAGATATAAGTACAACACCAATACCATTGCCGAGTGTGTTGAATGCTCCATCAAAAACCAGGGTCCATCGGGATCCTTGTTCAGGTCCATCATATGGTCTGAATTCTTCATAGTTGTTCACCATCATGATGTCTTCATCTGGGAATTCGAACTTCATGGACTGGTAGTCATCCACAGCTTGATGAGCAAGGTGATCAGCAAGTACACTACCCTTTATTTCTTTCTGGGTAGTATACTGTATGTCATATTCTATCAGGATCATCTGCCATCTTACTATTCTCCCAGAGAGGGCAGGTTTCTCGAAGATGTATTTTATTGGATCCATTTTAGATATCAATAAGGTAGTAAGGGTCAGTATATACTCTCTTAGCCGACGAGCAGCCCATGCCAGAGCGCAACAAGTTTTCTCTAGCAGTGAATATTTTGTTTCATAGTCGGTAAACTTTTTGCTCAGGTAATAAATAGCATGCTCTTTTCGGTCAGACTCGTCATGCTGCCCCAACACACACCCCATTGATTTTTCTAAAACAGTTAGATACATGATCAAAGGTCTTCCCTCGACTAGTGGCATCAAAACAGGAGGCTCTTGTAATTACTCTTTGATCTTGTCGAAAGCAGTTTGGCACTCATCATTCCATTTAACTACTTGATCTTTCTTCAGTAATTTGAAGATTGGTTCACAAGTAGCTGTCAGGTGAGAAATGAATCTGGAAATGTAGTTTAACCGTCCCAAGAATCCTCTGACTTCCTTCTCGGTATGAGGAGCAGACATTTCTTGTATTGCTTTCAATTTGACAGGATCTACTTCAATACCTCTACCACTGACGACAAAGCCTAGGAGTTTACCAGACCTTACCCCAAATGTGCACTTATTCGGGTTCAACCTCAACTTGTACTTCTTTAACCTCTCAAATAATTTTTGCAAATGACCAAGATGTTCCTCTTCGGTTTGAGATCTAGCTATCATGTCGTCTACATAGACCTCTATATCATGATGTATCATGTCGTGAAATAAGTCTACCATGGCATGCTGATAGGTTTCCCCAGCATTCTTCATCCCGAATGGCATAACCTTGTAACAGAATGTGCCCCACTGTGTGACAAAGGTTGTTTTCTCCATGTCTTCAGGCTCCATTTTGATTTGGTTGTAGCCTGAGAAACCATCTATGAAGGAAAACACTTTGTGATGTGCCGTATTGTCAACTAGAATATCAATGTGGGGAAGTGGAAAATCATCCTTAGGGCTTGCCCTATTCAAATCTATATAGTCCATGCACATTCGTACCTTTCCGTCCTTTTTGGGAATGGGAACAACATTGGTAACCCATTGTGGATAGGAAGTGACGACCAAGAATCCGGCGTTGAATTGTTTCATGACTTCAGTTTTAATCTTCTCTGACATGTCTGGTCGCATACGACGGACCTTTTGTTTTACCGGACGACAGTCCTCTTTTGTAGGTAGACGATGTACTATAATATCTGCAGCAAGTCCTGGCATGTCTTCTTACGACCAGGCAAAGACCTCAACATAATTGTGTAGCAACTGAATTAGACGCTCTTTGACACTAGGTTCCAGATTGGCGCCCACCTTGATTTCTCTTTTGTCTTCTTCAGTACCTAGGTTAATCGTGTCTACTGGTTCTTCGTGGGGCTGTATGGTCCTCTCTTCTTGTTGTAGTAACCTGGCGAGTTCCCCTGGTACTTCACAATCTTCCTCACCTTCGTCTTCGGCTTGGTAGATTAGATTTTCAGAATCACAGAAGGCCATAGCATAATTGTTACCCATGGGATCCCGAATGGATATAGATCTGCATTTTGAATGTGAGTGTGTGTAAGAGTATAGCTATCTTTGAAAGAAATGAAAATGTAAAAAGAAAAACAATGAGCACAAAGTTTGTATGCAAAAACTTCCATGATTCATTGATGTCATATGGAAATGAGGTAATAACCCTTACAAATGGACCATTGTGCCTTGGGTAAGACACAGGGTTTTAAGGGTCTGTATTGTTTAATATTACAAGTCCAACAAAATTTAAAGACAAATTACTGTTGGATAAAAGTGATTGGGACAAAATCTCTAGCTTCCTAGTTGTTGAGCCCTTCATTGACAGTTGGGAAAATCCAATCTTCTAGGTTATAGATATCTTCATCATCCTCCACTGCGTTGACTTCGTGGTTGCTGATCTTCAAGGGTAGTCCTCCGGCACGAGCACGTCGTACAGCTTTCTGGGCTCCTGAAGTGAAACCCAAACCAAACTTTTCAGATTTGTATGGGATATCTGGGAGTTGGCCCCAAATAGTGAACCCACCTTCTTCTATCACTGCCTTGGCATCTTTTAAAGATGACATCTTGAGCGGAGGTCTTGTAATCTTTGGGACTTGAGAAACAGCCTTGGTTACTGCAACAGTTTGCAGGACTTCTTCAAAGTGTTGGAATGGAGTTTCAATAAATTCACCATCTAATTCCATATATCTGAAGGAATTTAGATGACTGACCATATACTCTTCTTCTCCATGAACAATGATGATTTTCCCCTACATTGGATATTTCAGCATTTGATGCAACGTAGAGGTAACGACACCAGCATTGTGAATCCACGGTCGGCCTAATAAGTAGGAACATGAAGGGAGAATATTCATTACATAAAAAGTTGAATCAAATGTTTGGGTTCAAACTTTTATGGGGATGTCTACTTCTCCATGCACCATCCTTTTTAAGCCGTCGAAGGCCCTCACTACTATGTTGCTAGGTTTCAAGGTCAATCCTTCACAGTCAAGCCTATCAAGAGCCTTTTTAGGCAACACATTTAGAGATGAACTGGTATCCACCAAGACATGAGCCAAGGTCGTGCCCTTGCATTTGAATGAGCATGCAATGCCTCGTTATACTTCCTCCCCCTTGGCGTTAAATCAGCATCCGAAAAACCTAAACCATTATCTGCGATCAAGCTGGCTACGTAGTCTTGGAACTGATCGGCAGATATTTCTTGGGGTACATGGGCAGTTTTAAGGAATTTTACCAAGGCCTTTGCATGAACCTCGGAACATAACAATAAAGTCAACATGGAAATTTTTGATGGAGTTTGCCTCAGTTGTTCGACTATGTTGTAGTCGCTTCTTTTTATAATCTTTAGAATTTACTCCATCTCTTTTCAGGAGGTCTCGGGGATAGCTACTGATTGTACCTTCGTCCGGACAGGCTCAACCAGAATACCTTTTCCTCGAGTCTCGGTTTACTCGGCAGTAGGAATGCCAGTAGGGGTGATAACAGGGACTGCAACAGTTTTGTCAACAAGAGTATTATCCGCGATGATTGCAGGACTAGGAATAGCCTTTGGAGGAGTAACAACAACAAGAATGATTACAGGTCCAGAAATAGCTTTTGGAGGAGCAATTTCTGGAGAGAATACCCTTCCACTTCGGGTTATCTTGCTAGTCCCTGCGATGTTACTGACATCGGAGTCAACTTTCTCAGAACTTGAATTTTCAGCAACTGGCCAATCTTGCTTGATACCGTGATAGTAGACATCACCTCCATAATTCCATGAGACTGTTTTTTCTGAGGAATACGGGATTGGTCCAGGCATTGTAATTATCAACGGAGCTACTTTAGGAACTAATGTAATTCTGACGGGTCTTTTGGTGGAGACCCTGGAAGAATTGGCAGAAATGGTCACTATGGAAACATCATTATAAGAAACAGCTGGAATAGAAGTCTTCTCGAACAAAATCTCCTTGTCATCTATTAGGCATTGAACGCCTTCTTTTAATAAATGACAACTGGTTGGTGAGGATAAACAGAAATGATAGCTTTCATCACAGCCTGGGAATACACCGACATTCAACAAGTTCTTTTTGATAGTCAGGAGTGGGGTCACAAGTTCATCAACCAGAGTAACAAACATATCTTCCTCAACGGCATTGACATCACGGCCGTGCTTGGGCATAGGGGCAGTGATGACATTGGGAATTTCTAGCGCATCGAATTCAATCTCTTTGGCTTCAAGAAGGTCTTGTACCTTGTTTTTCAGAGCCCAATAGTTGTTAGGGTCATGGCCGGGACTCTCAGAATGGTATGCACAGTGGGCATTAGGATGATAATGACGACAGGTTGTGTTAGGATTCTTTGGGGCTTCTTTCAAAGTCACTAGATTGGATCTTAACAAATGTGGCAATACTTGAGATAGTGTCATATTAATTTGGGTGAACTGTCTGACTAGTCTTTCTGTTCTTGGCTGGTTACTTCTTTGCTGAGCAGGCGCAGGTTTAGGAATCATGACAGCCCCCACCATTGGACGACGTTCAACCCTATCTTGATTTCTCTGAGGATATACAACAACAACTTTTTTTTTCCAATGAATGGTTTTCTTACAGCAGCAGAGGATGCGTCTTTTTGAATCTTCCCATTCTTTATCCCGACTTCCACTCTTTCTCCGGTCAATATCAATTCGGTAAAACCTGCCGAAGAACTCCCAATTAAGTTATTAAAGAAGGGACCAGACAAGGTGCCCAAAAACATGTCTACTAGCTCTCTTTCTGATAGGGGAGGCTGGACTCTTCCTGCTAAGTCCCTCCATTTTGAGCGTAGTCTTTGAATCCTTCACTTGAAACCATGGTCATACTCTGGAGTTGAGTACGGGTGGGAGCAAGGTCTGCATTGTATTGGTATTGTTTGTAAAAGGCAGCGGTAAGATCTTCCCAATTATGAACATTGGCTCTTTCTAGCTAATAAAACCAATCAAGTTGAGTTCCAGACAGACTATCTTGAAAGAAGTGTACCCATAAATCCTTGTCAGCAGTGTGAAGTTGTATTTTCCTCACATAGGACCGGAGATGCATTTTGGGACATGAAACTCTGTCGTATTTGGCGAACACCGGTGCCTTGAATTTTGGAGGAATGATAATCCCAGATACTAAACCCAACTCCTCAAAGTCCAGTCCAGGTACTTTTTGAATTTCTATTGCACTTAACCGTTCTTCCAGATGCTTATACTTGTCGTCGGTCGGAGGATATTGTTCTTCAGAATAATCTTCTTCTTCCTCTTCCTCTTCTGAATCTGGCTGGGCAACTACTTCTTTGCCTTTCCCATCTTGATTGTCTTTCTAAGCAGATGACGTTGCAAAGTCTAGGGTCCTTCTTGCTTGTCCTTGGAATCTTCTTCCCATATTTAGAACTCCAGTTATTTTCTTTGTTTTCTTCTTTTTCTCTTCAACCAGCAAGGTCTTCAACTCTTCTTGTCCTTTGGCTAGAGTTAAGAACATCTGTTGAAACTGATAATTTTGTGCTTGGAGGTCTTTCACTGTCTGCTCGAGATCCATCTTACTGAAATAAACAGTAGAAAGATTAGGAGACTTGTCGTAAGAAACCTGCTTATGTTATGATGAATGGTAAATGCATATGCGATGATTTCAAGGAACTTAGAGATTTAAAATTGCTTTAGAAAAAAAAAAAAGAACACACGTCATATTAATAAATCAAAGCTTGAGTAAATCATGCCTCTTTTGGGATTACAAAGAAGTACAAAAACTCTAAGATAAAAAAGTTGTACGCATCCTCTTTGGCACGATGTAGGCATTCAGGCTCCACTCCTCATGTAGTTGCTTAGTGAGTTATAAAACCTTCTTCTCACTAGCGTAGAATTGGGCCTCAAAAGTGTCTTGCTCCCCCTTGAGTTGTATCCAATCTCTTTTTAAGTCTTCAAGAGAGGTGGGCATGCCAGGATGCAGGATAGTGTATGGAACATCTCCTTCTATAACAGGCTCAATAATTACCGGGAGAATGTAGGGATAAGGCATCATAAGACTCTGAGCACGAGTTCATACCCATTTGAGGTAAGGCTTAAGAGGGATGGGATTCTTGCGCCCCAGTGTCTTGCTATCTACCTTGTTTAACATCCTCCAAGCTCGGATAAATCTCTGGTGATGACCTTGATCGTCGTTCTCGTAGTCAAATACCAAGCCTTGAATGAGCATCTCATATGGGCCATCCCTTCGGGCATAACCAAACTGTCTTAGAGACAAACAAGGGTTATAGGTGATACCTCCCCTAATGCCAAGTAAGGGGACATTAGGGAACTCTCCACAATGGTCGACGATGATAACATTCTCTATAGATCGGGAGCACCAATGGATGTCTGAATGTTTGAGCGCCATCAACCTTTGTGACCACCTTGAACCTTGCTCATTCTTCAATACAGATTGGGGAAGATGCGAAATAAACTATCTTGCCAAAAGAGGAGTACAACACATAAGGATACCTCTTTTCCTCATAGTGCGAGTGTGAAAAGAATGTAGGATGTCCCCTAGCAAAGTAGGCACCGGGTTGCGAGACATGAAGATTTTGACGACGTTCACATCTATGAGTTGGTCAAGATTTGGAAATAAAACCATCCCATAAATGAGGATAGCCACAATTTCCTCAAAATCTTGAAAGTCCAAGGAATTCCAACAGTTTTGGGCTTTCTCAAATAATAACTTGGCTAACAAACCTTTGACACCACTCCTTGTTTCCCAATTGGTTGTGATATCAGATGGTTGCAAGTGTAGAGCTTGAGCAATATCTTCTGGCTTTAGATCTCTTTCCATATTGTTGAAAGGTAGTTGATTGAGAATGGCAATCCTCAAGAGTTGGGAGAATTCTTCCAAAGTTGGCACAAGTTGATAATCAGGAAATGTGAAGCAATGGTGTAAAGGATCAAAGAACTGAAAGAGCACCTTCATCATGTCTTCATCAGTGTTAGAGGTGACCAAGTTTAGGAGACGACCATGTATTTCGGTGAATGGAGAATTTTCAGGAATCCTTGAAGCTAGCTCTTTAAGTTAAGGAGGGATCCTTACAAGATTGACTTGAATGGTTTTCCTGCGAATAAAATCCATGTCCTACAAAATAGAACAAAGATAAATCCCAAGATCCTTGAAATGGTTAGTGAGTATGAGCATGATGTTATGATGTTCATGATGTTATGTACAAGTAAATATATACAAACAAAGAAAACAAATCCTTAGGCTTAGGCTTGCATGGAGTCTTATAGGTAAGTACCCTCTTGAAGTTTAGTTGGCTTAAAACCTGTCCTAGAAATAGTAATCGGGTTCTAAGGAGCTCAATATCACTGGTTTGTTTCCTTGGTCATTGTTTCAGCACCAGCCTCTTTAATGGCGACCGAAATATCCCAAAAAACCAAACCTCAATGAGTGTAGTATCGAGTATCTACCAACTTCCGACTGCACCAAAGTCGGTCATCTCACTACGTCCTAATGGCCAAGTTGGTCAAGTAAAGGTTCTAAAAGTTCATTAGTGCTTCATGACATCACTCAGCGGCCCCGTATTATCCTTAATTAACTCAAGGGCTACCGGTACCCACAAATATGTCGCACTAACGTAGCTATTGCTTAGACCATGTCGGTATACCCCGTACAGTTTCCACAATGTATTGCTACTTACCTATAAGGTATCCCAAATCCGGGTAGAGGATTCAAACCCAAACAAAGAACCATAGTGTAAAGCAATACAAGTTAAACAATGAAAGCAAGTAAATATGATCTAGCCCTAAGGTAACCCCACTTTTAAAATTTCCCCAGCAGATTCGCCAGTTCTGTGATACGGTGGGAGAACTGACTTGGGTGTTTTGTGTTTGATCACAAATGTTGCAGTTAGCAAGAGTCGCCACCGAATTTTCTTTTATCCAAAAGGAAAGGTGAAAAAGCACAGGAAAGACCTTTGAGATTATTTCTTGAGTTTTAGGGGTATATTATGAAAAGGGAAGGTATTAGCACCCTTTTCATCCATGGTTTTCCATGGGCTCTTAGTTACTTGCTAGATCACTTGCTTTTGTTTGAAATTGTGGTTTGTGTGGTTTTTGAAAGTATTTTGTAAAGATGCCATTGTTTAGGAAAACTTTGTAATGATTCTCGTTCGTAAGAATGTATACAAAGATGTTGATCTTTTGACAATGTTTTCAAGTTTGTAAGATGTTTTGAAAGTGTAGGTGCTTGTTTTGAAAATAGCAAGGATGTTTTGTTTTGAAATTGAGCAAGTAACTAGGAACATTCTACCTACTCAAAAGTCTTTCATGTTCATTTCCTCTTTCCTTTGACATTGTTATCTTACCATTGATTTGGTAAGTAACCCTATCTTTGGATGTAAACGGGACGGACGTGGGTCAACGTATAACCATGATTTGCAATGTTGCAAGGTATCTTAGCATTCTCTTTTAGGTTCTAAGATCATTTGAAAGGCAACATAGATAGCGTCATCGAGAGACTATGATCTTATATTTTTACTTGTTTTTGCTAAGATACCTCACATGCGTAACATGGCCATTTGTAAGGCAACCAAGTGGATTTACCCTAGGGGTGCTTGTGTGCAAGTGTATTATTTTTCATGCTTGGTTTTGTCTTTGATTAGGGTTTTCTAATTGATTGGTTTTAGTCTTTCCATACAAACCTTAATTACTAGCATTTGTATATAAAGCGATAAATTGTGGAATTTAAAATTACTACGCTATTACAATACTTGTGGGAGGGGGGTGTACAAATTACAAATGGGGACTGCTAGAAAATAAACCTAATTATCTATTACAACCATATTGAATTTGGATAAATAATGTACAAAAATGAATAAATATACAAGAATATAAATGTAAAGACAATGGATATTTATTTGGATTTTTTAGGGAAAAGGGGTTTTGGTTTAACCTAATTAACTAAAAGAAAAATAATTAAGTAAATTAGTAAAAAGTAAAACCTAAATTTACTAGGAAAATAATTTAAATAAAACCCTAATCTATTAATTGATTAAAAAAAGATATTAAGTTTATAAGAAGAATATTTTTTGGTATTTTTGTCTTAAAAATAAATTATAGTATTCTAAAATTTTTTTGGTCTTTTTTGGTTTTAAAATAATATATTTTAATTAAGTAAAATAAAATGACTAAAACCCTAGTTTTTAATTAAATTTA
Source organism: Vicia faba (assembly GCA_948472305.1). NCBI lineage: Eukaryota > Viridiplantae > Streptophyta > Magnoliopsida > Fabales > Fabaceae > Vicia > Vicia faba. The sequence continues at coordinate 637,408,077 of OX451737.1, read as the reverse complement.
AAAAACCAATTAGTAAAATAAATAAAGTATGATTAAATAAAAATAACTTTTTGTGTAAAAAATAAATAAACTATATCAAAATATAAATCTAATGTTTTTTTAATATTTTTTTGATTTTTTAGTATTAGATAAAATATTTAAGAAAACAAATAAATAAAAATGAAAAAAATAAAATAAAATGGGCCAGGGTGTGAATAGCCAGCAAAGGGGGGTCAGAAGTGAAACAAACATAAGGCCCAAGGGGATGAGGTTCAGCGCTGCCAAAAAAGTCAGAATATGTGAAAAAATATGAAAAAAAATCCAAAAGAGTATCACTGGGACTCGAACCCAGGTCCCTATAGTCACAGGCGCGCGCTTCTACCACTGGGGTGGCTATACATCTGTTTATTAATATCAAACCATAAATATATATGGTAAACACGTTCCTGAGGCCAACTTCGTCTTCAACCTCACAGCCTGAACCTCTGTATCTAATGCAATTCTCAACAAAAATGAAAAATGTAAACAGGAAACTTATGGCAAATTTCCTCACGATTTCAGAAATGCAAAGCAATAAAATTATAGATCAAAGACAAACATGAATTTTAATGGCCCTAATCTGAACCCTAAAAATTTCAGAAACTTAAATCATAAAACTCTCTAAGCTTAAGCAACATAAATGAAAAGTAAGGACATAGTTAGCTTTAGGGCAATGATATCTACATTTTTCATTCACAAATAAACCATTAATGATGCTTGTATGAAAATTTCAAAGTTGAGATAACTCACCTTGCAAGAGGGTATCATGTTTTGAGTTTGAGTAGCTTTTAGTTAGTTCCAATGATTGGATTAGCTTCCTCAAGTTCCCAGGAAGCTAATGTGATGCTTAGCTTGAGCTGAAAGTACCTGAGGAGTTCTGGAGAAGTCAAGGTGCAATGTGCTGTTTTTGAAAATGGTGGATGACGATGGAGGTGTTACAGTGGTGTTGCAGGTGTTGGAATTGTTTGTGTATGTTATTTAGAAGCTTTTAAAATTTAAAGGCCAAGAAACGCACGAGCAAATTTGGAGATTGGATTCAAAACTCAGAAATGGCAAGTTTTGAGGTGTTTTTGGTGATTCTGTGTTATTGGTGTTTTTAGGGCTCAAGCATGCGTGGGATTTGTGGCAAATAACTTATGTATGTTTAAGCAAAAGGTCTTGAGTGTTTTGGAGAGTCAGAAGTACAAGTTACAAGCTAATTGCTATGTTACTTGATTTTCAAGAAAAGTGGGAAGACAAGTTTCAAGAGGAAGTACAAGCATTGGCTGAGTGATTGTATGCGTCTAGATAAACTACTCTTGAGTTATGGGACTTGTATCATCAGAAGAAAACAAGTTTAAGACTCAAGAACAAGTTTTATGCAAAAAGCTACTTTATCAAAAAGGCATAGTGCACTTTCTTCCCAAAATGGATATAAAGCACGACCTTGCATTAAATGCTTGAATTGAGACCTCTAACAGCTGTGCAAACAATTAATTATGGAGTGCCTAACAAGTTTGAGGCCTGCAAAGTAGAGGTTATGCAGTATAAGTTTGAATTTTGAATCTTGTTCATCACAAAATGACTTGTAATTCAAGTGTGAAAACCCTAACTTCATATCTTCGATTCTCCCTACTAAAAAATGATCTCAAGGAGTTCTTGGACATTTTGGAAAGCTTGTAATGTGATCTACAACCCCTATTTGAATCACTTTTGGAAATTCCCCATGGAACTATATGAAAAATTTCCATGAAGTTAGGTCAAAATTCTGACCAAATTAGGGCAAAATTTCACAGTGTTTTGTTTCATGACCATGTGTTCTTAAAATTATAAATTGAGATCCAAGCACTTTTGGAAGGAGTTGTGTAAAGAAATTTTTTAGATTTCATGGAGATCTACAACTTTCATGTTGAAAGTTTCTTTTGAATCATCTTGCATCATGGTGAAAATTTTGTTCAAAGTTGTGAAAAAATAAGAAATTTTGCTCAAAGTTGCCCTTTTGAAGATTTGATCAAATTTATTGAGGAATTGTGGTCCAAACTTTATCAAATGATACATATGAGTTTAAAATGTTGATGTGGATCAAAAATTATGAAGTTTGACTGTAAATTGACCACAATTGACTTTTTCCCCAATACAACTGATTTTTAGGTCAACTGCTCAATTGACTGAGCAAAAGTGTGATCCAAAGCTTGAAACTTGACATGAGTAATCTTGAGGGTCCATAATGGTCCATGAAAGTAACATGGGGCATTATAAGTTCAAATATCCTTGTGCAATATCAAACCCTAATTTTGGTCATCAGTGCTTAAGGAGATGTCTTGAGCTGATCAACTCTAGTGCAGTCTTGAGCCAAAGGAGATATTGTGAGAAAATTCTTGATAAATGAGAGGGAAAATTTTGGGGTACAACATGTTGGATGGCCCCCAGGTTTATATGAGATTTTCACTAAACTGGGTTAACAATCATTGTATTCTTTATTGTTTTTCTTCTCCATCATCTTGTATAAGTTAATTGTCATAACTTGGTTGTATAAATGTTTCTTCTGGTATACAATATCCCATACATTGTGTTTGATATTTGTCCCCAAAATATGTCATCTGTCACAAACCAGTTATACACGTTGTCCCAAGCATCTAGTCCAACATCGTTCCTCCTGAGAACATAATTTCAATAACGACATGGAATGAGTTAAATAAAGCGTCCTTAGCAAGGTACTTACCTCCAAGAAAAATGGTGGTTTTAAGAAACCAAATTATCTATTTCTGACATGCCGACAATGAATCTCTCTTCGAAGCATAGGAGTGATATAAAGACTTGATGAGATCCTATTCACATCACGCGTTAGAAAAATGGTTAATACTTCACACCTTTTACAATTGTCTTCTTTATAATACAAGGATGATTGTAGATGTCGCAACAATAGGAGCTTTGTTGGGAAAACCTTTCCAAGAAGCTTACCAACTCATTGAGAATATGGCCTATAAGAATTATCAGTGGGGGAGCGAATATGCTCTTGTAGAGAAAATGCAACCAAAAGGAGAGGTGTACGAAGTTAGCAGCTTCGACCATATGAATCTGAAAGTCGATGCCCTTAGCGAAAAAATTGATAACCTGAGTATCAATTATGCAACCAACGGGGCTGACGTGACTCCCTAATGTGAGATCAGTGGAGTCCTTGGACACATCACTATTGAGTGTCAATTGTCATCTGAAGCAACCCTTGACCAAGCAATTACACGCAAGGAAACCCGTATTCCAATACGTATAATCTTGGATCGAGAAATCATCCTAATTTCTACTACAAAAGCAACAATGCCCTATTTACACCCATTCTTGCACCTACTGCTCCACCAGGTTTCCAAAATCCAAAATGAGCCCATGCTGCTCTCGATGTCCCTAAAAAGTCAAACTTGGAACTAATGATAGAGAACTTTGCCTTGTATCAAAATCAGCAAAACAAATCATTCATGAACCAAAATATTCATACTAACGAGTTGATTAAGTAGTTAGCTAATAAAGTTGATTCTATGACCACCCACAATAAAATTTTAGGGGCCTAGATCCCTCGTGGAGCTTCTAAAGACGCTCCACATCAGTATTCCTTTTTTGGAGGCAATAACCTATATGCCTTCGTAAGCTAAGTTCCCAAAGGAAATTTTGACCAACAAAAGGAAGCCCGGTGATGATGGAACGGTGGCGCTCACTGAGGAGTACAACACTATTATCCAAAATAAGATACTGCCAAAACTAAAAGATCCAAGGAGTTTCTTAATTCCCTTAGTTATTCAGCAAGTATGTCATTGATAAAGACTTATGCGACTTAGGAGATAATGTGAGCCTGATACCTATTTCTATTTGTGAAAGACTCAATTTAGGAGAACTTAAACTGCCAAAGATATCCCTTCAAATGGATGATCGATCAATAAAGTACCCAGTAGGAATACTCGAAGATGTCCCATTAAGAATCAGCCAGTTGTATATTCCTATTGAATTTATAGTGATGTACATTAAAGAAGAACCCCATATCCCAATCCTATTAGGTATACCTTTATTAGCTACTTCCGGAGCTATCATGAATGTGAAGAGAGGGAAGCTTACCTTCGACGTTGGATATGAAAAGATCGAATTCATCTTGTTTTGATTCATGAAAATCCATATCATTAATGATACATATTTCTTTTTAGATATAATAGATGAGTGCATTAAGCAGCTGTCATTAGAAGAATCACAAAATGAAGAGTTGGATGCACCACGGACAAAGGAATTAAAGGAAGACGACACTTAAATATCAAGACTACTTAGATGAAAATCTAAATGAGTTCCTTGCCCTTATTAAAGCTCAAACTCCCGAACTGGAGAAACTGAAGATATAACTTAAAGTACTACCCTAAAACCTTAAATACGAGTTTCTAAACAGTGAATTTAACCGCCGAGTCATAGTAAATTCCGATCTAGGTAGAGACGAAATTGAGAAACTCCTTGTTGTTTTACAGAGATATATCGAAGCAATTGTATAAACTATTAATGACCTTAAGGGAATCATCCCCTCTGTGTGTATGCACAAGATTTTACTTGAAGAAGATTACATAACTTTAAGAGAACGCCAGAGGAGACTGAAACCCAATACGAGCGAAGTAGTAAAAAAGGAAGTACTGGAGCTTCTCAATGTTGGGATCATCTATCCTATATTCGGTAGTAAGTGTGCTAGTCTGGTACTTATGGTATGAAATAAATGAGGCATGACTATGGTAAAGAATGCCAAAGGAGAATTTGTTACCACACGTATAATGACAACATGGTTAATATGCATTAAATATCAACAGTTAAATCAAGCCACTAGGAATTATCACTTACCTCTCTCATTTATAGATCGGATGCTTGAGCAGTTAGCTAAGCACTCAAACTTTTTCTACCTAGACGTCTACTCTGGATTCTTTCAAATACCGATTCATATGAGTGGCCAAGAAAAAACTACATTCACGTGCCCTTATGATATATTTTCCTACCAGCGAATGTCGATCGAGATGTTTAATGCTCCCTCCATGTTCCAAAGATACATGATGGTGATCTTTGTTGACTTCCTAGAGGTCATCATAGAAGTTTTCATGGATGAATTTTCAGTATGTGGGTCATGTTTCGATGACTGTCTAGCCAATTTGGAGATTGTATTTGATAGGTGTGTGAAAGTCAACCTCAAATTATTTTCGGAAAAATGCCACTTCATGGTGAAGGAAGGAATATTCCTGGGACATATAGTATCTGCAAGAGGAATTAAGGTTGATAAAGAAAAAATAGAATTGATTGAAAAGTTACAGCCACCCACCATCTCAAGAGAAGTCCGAAGCTTTCTTGGACACGCTAGATTTTACAGGTGGTTCATTAAAGACTTATCAAAAATATCCAAACCCTTAACTGGTCACTTAATGAAGAACATTGGGTTTACCTTCGATGAATGATGACATGCGTCCTTCCAACTGTTGAAACACGCGTTGATCTCTGCCCTAATAATGCAACCTCCAGACTAGAGCCTACCTTTTGAGGTCATGTATGATGCAAGTGACTATGTAGTATGCACTGTTTTAGGACATCACAAAGAAAGAAGTTGCACGAAATCTACTAGCTAGTAGGACCTTAGATGAAGCTTTGATTAATTATGCCAATACTGAAAAACAGCTTCTATCCATCATCTTCGTGATCGATAAATTTCGTTCGCACCTAGTATGATCGAAGATTATCTCCTACACATACCATGAGGCTATCAGGTATCTACTCAGTGTGAAAGATGTGAAGCCGAGACTGTTTTGGTGGATTTTACTACTACAGGAGTTCAACATGGAGATCTATGATAAGAAAGGGACAAAAAATGTAGTGACAGAACTTATCATCAGAGCATTCCTACAGAGGTAACAAACACATAAAACTCATAAAAGAGAGTACCTAATGTGTTACATGCTAATAAAAATAAAAACAACAAAATCTACTTAAATTAATCTAATAATGCCTATTTAACACAAAATAAAATCAAATAGAGATGACTTAAATATATCAAATAGTGAGTTATCACATCCCCTTTTAAGTCGCCATATCTCTACTTATGGCCACTTTGTTAATTCTAGTATTGCACATATCATAGGCATTTGTGAGGTGATACTCTACTAGTATCGTGATTTCACTTTTATCATGTAATTTACTCCTTATATCATTAGGTATGTTTTTGAAATATAAAGAACCAAATACTCTTAGGTGAGTCACACTAGGATTTGTTACACACCAAGCTACTTCAGGTACCTTCATAGTCAACTTCTTAGTTGGAGACTTATTGATTATATAGGTTATTATGATCACAATTTCTGACTATAATTTATGAGACATACTCTTTTGTTTCAACATTCTCCTATTCATGTCAAGTATTGTTTTGTTTTTTCTTTTTGTCAATCCATTGTGTTGAAGATTGTATGGTGAGATTACTTCATACGCAATTCCTTGACCTTCACGAAATGCTTTAAACTATTTTATGGTATACTCGACTCCACCATAATCTCTCAAGACCTTAATTGATCTTTCATTATACTTTTTAGTCAAGATCCTAAACTTTTGGAACACCGTAAATGCTTCATTATTGAGCTTAATGGTGTATAATCACAACATTTTGGTATGCTCATAAACAAATGTAAAGAAATATTTTTTCTCATATTTATCTAACTTCAAAGGATTCACAAATGTAAAAATGTCCCACACCTAAAGCTGCAGAAGCTCTCTTAGGTGTGCTAGAGGTGAATACAATTCTACTTTGTTTGTGCTTAAGGAAGAATTCACACGCCTTCTCTGCCACATTTACCTTAGGCATTCCGACAACCAAATTTTTAGAGCTTTATATGAATTAAGCTTTGAATATTTATATGACCACACCCCGTGTTCTGTAATCAATTTTGTTTATATTTAGTAGTGGCTTTCATGCCCACCATCTTAGTAATTTTGATACTACACTTAAAAGTTTTGTTCTTTAACAAGGTAAATTTCAAAACTTATTATAATTTTTATCAAATAGATGTCAGGAGTCCTTATTCATGTAAGATCTTTTCTCCATGAGTTATCATACACTCGTCATGTTATACTTCATGCAGGGACTAAAATCATATTCTCTATCATAACAATTTTTCCATCTTTTCTTGTGATGGCAATGTTTCCCATTTATTCTGAAAAACAGGTGCATGCTATCATCCAATCTCATACTTAATACAATAAAGAAGAAGGGTAAATTTTTTTATTCAAAAATCACAATTAATATTAAAAAATTCTTTTCTTAAATTTTTTTTATGTTAGCTCAACACATAAGCTGAGGTAAAGCGGTATAAAAAGTTGAAGAAAAAGAACCGGAGAATAAATAAAAGTATATAACATAAAGTAAAGAGATATGGATAGAAAAATTATAGTTGAATTCATCCAAGTTCGGTCTTACCACTTGACCTACTCATATACCCTAAGATTTTTTTGAGATTTTCACTAATAAAAACTCTTGATCTTTAAAGGATATGTCCAAAAACCATTTAAAAATAGATGAGATACTTTATACAGGCTGATCCCCCAAACCAAATAAAACTTTTAAAAGTCGAGCTCACAAACCAAGCTGAGATTTTGATCGGTTAATCTCAAGAACCGAATAGAGATTTTACTAAGATAATCTTAAGAATCAAACAAAAAATTTACCAGCTTAATCTCAAGAACCAAACAAATATTTTATTAGGATATTCTTAATAACCATACAGAGATATCAAACAAGAGAATCTAACACTTGATGAAAAACAATGAAGCACGAAAATCAGTACATTCAAACTCCCACAAGTATTTTTCACTCACAAAGCACTAAGGAAATTTTAGTGAAAGAATAAAAAAATAGTAGAAAGCGAGAAAAAATAAAATTCAATGTGTTTTAAAATGAGGAGAAGCCATCTATATATAGGATAAAATATGTCTCAAAAAAGAAAATTATTCATGGACTTTTTAATGCATCTAATCAATTATCATCTATTGTTAAACGATTAGATAGGTCAAATATGAAAGATTTTCAAATTCTCCATCAATAATCGATTAAAAGTTTATTTAAATGACTAGGAAGCATTACAAAGAGTTACTTGATTGACCCCTAAAGTTATAATTGATTGTCTAGTGTAAAAATCACTCCAAAGGATTTAACCAAACTAGTATCCAGCTAGATACGTGCGTACAATGATTTTCAGTTGATTTTATAGAATGAGAGAGGATTCAAAAATATTAGAGTGTGTATATGTTACAGAGTTGCCTTAGTATCTTAGAAAATATATACTCTTACAATTCAGTGATCACTCAGACATATGACCAGATAAGCTTTCACTTTTCTTTATTTCATAACCTTGAAGTTTCAAGACCCCTTGCTTTATTCATCATTGATTCAACACTTCATCTGAGATTTGACTTCTTCTAACTAATTAAGTCTGATATAGAATCTTTGATAGACACCATCATCAGAGGTTTCTTGATCATAGATCCTCAAGTACTCCACTAAATATTGTTTGACATTAAGTGTTGTCATCATCAAACCCATCAAGATCACCTGCCACCAAGATCATCTGCAGATAACTGTACCAGAAAGCACATAGTTTTACATCACTTGTCTTCTTGCTTGTATCCAATTCGATAAACCATTACTTTTTCCTAATTATGTAATTGGAGCATCATAGATCAAGATACAAATCCTCTCACACTGAATTGCCTTTTTAGATTGCAACCATTAATACTATTCATCATAATTTGAATCCTCATGTTGAGTCATATTAGATTCTTGTTGATTATTTTGAGTTTCCTTCCCTTTACCATGCTAAAACTCAATAACATAATGCTTAAATTTTTCACAGTTGAAGCACTAAATCTTCTTGTCATATTATTTCTTCTTTCTTCAATTGTTGTAAAACCCCTATTTCTTGGAGGATTCAACCATGACATCAATCTTGGCATTTCCTTTGTAGCTAGACCAATTTCCTCCTTTGTTGGGCTTTTATTTTCCATTTTTACATTTCTTTTTTGTCATGGTTATCTTTTTGTTGGTCTAGGCCTAGAGTCCTTTTTGCACATATCTTCTAACTCCTCTTTCAACCACTCTGCGTTCATGAGCTTCTAGAGAACTTTGTGTGCCCTCTATATTCATAACACTCACATATTTTTCCTCTTTAATTTAAACTATAATGAAATCAAACTAAGGAGTTAAAATAATCATAATATTCTCAACAACATGTCGGCCAGCTATTTCTTTACCATACATCTTCATTTGATTAACTAGTGTAACCCTCTTTGAGATGTATTCTACTATTTTCTTTACCAACATAAATCCTTACTGAAATTTGTTAGGTGGAATTCAAAATTAAGTTATTTACACATTACAAAAACTTAATATTATTATAAAAATAATATCTCATAAGTTTAATTTTTATAGAAAATCAAACATAAGATAAGGTTTGTGTTAAAATAAAACCAAAGTATTAAGGATAGAAAAATAAGAAAAAAAATAATAACAACCATTTTATATTAATACGTCACACGTTTATTAACGTGTAAATTAAAAAATAGTAATAATAACAGTTTTATATTATTATTAATTATATTTAAACTAGTTATTTGATTTTTAAATTAATTATTATCATGTTTGAATTAAATTAAACCATCGTTCATCATCGGATTTTTTTATGAACTTGAAATTTAAAAAACTCAAAATCTCTGTTGATCGTCGTTCACTCAAAACCTATGGTGTCAATCCCAAACAATAAACATGTGTGTGTAGAAAATAATATTTGTATTGGATCCAATGCATCCATGTCATAACATGTATATGGAAAAACAAGAAACAACCAAAAGATTACGTCTCTGATTATTACATTTGTTTCATCACCCTGATTACTATATTTACATGTCACAATTGTTGTTTATTTTAACATCAATATGTATTGTTTTAATGTGAATGAAATCTAGTTTTCATAGCACTTATTCACATATAATCTACCCTACAAATAGACCACATCGCTAGTCTTTTGACGACCAATTAGCAATCATTCTACCAGTCATGAAAATGTTAATTGATCGTCCAAAAAAATTGAGGAACAAGACCAATAATATGCAAAGAAACTCAAATGTGTTTCCATGAAATCCAATCATAGGACACAACTGATAGGACCATATGAAGGGTGGAAATAAGGCCAAAAAGGGAAAGGCTACAAAGGAAAAGAATAAGAATGCAAAGACAAATATTGTAACTAATGATTATGAAATGTTCTATTTTAATATAATATTGTCATTTTAATGAAAAAGTTGTCATTTTGATGTTATGAACAATTTTTCATTTTGATTTTGTAAACAAGTTTGATATTTTGATGTTATGAACAAATTTGATATTTTTATGTTATGAATATGTGTGATATTTTGATGTCAAGTTATAATGTCAAATTGTTCTTATAATGTATATTGTCCAATTTGGCTCTGAATTTTATCATCAAATTGGCCTATAATATGTGATGTCAAATTAATATTGTTTTACTTTCAAATTGGTCATGAATATGTGACACAAGATAAATGACAACAATAGTTGATACAAGATAGTTGCCACATAAACTTCATTTTTATTCATAACTAATGACTTCTCGGTAAGTGTATCGTTAATTTCGAAGTAATAAAAAGATCAAAACCATAGAGACTGCTAATTAACAAGACAATAATTGTGCAATATTTAGAAAATACTTGTTGTGAAAAATGATGCTAAGAACAGAGTATAAAAGGTTTCTTTGAGGCAAGAAATCCACAACGTAGGAATCAGGAAAGCAAGAGAGACACAAAGAATTGGTTATTAACTTCTATTCTTTACCTTCTCTTTGAAACAAAATTACAAGTGCTACTGAATAACAAATAACCTTTCTCACCCTAAATTAGGATTTACAGTATGCAATGATAAGAGACGAGTATGCTATTTATAATAAAACTAATATACTAAACTAATGGGCTTTTATATACAGATCCATTACAAGCTAACTTAGAGAACAAGCCAACTTAAAGAATTGGGCACAATAAACAGGCCCAATTCGACATGCTAATAAACCTAGCATTTCGACAACAACATGTGAGCAGAATTTGATGACATGCTTGAACCTTGTCGAACCAATAAACTTTTCTTGTCGACATCTCGACACTAGAGTTTCGATCCAATAGTTTCCACAAATCTTCACCTTGGAACAAACTCTACAACATCAAGAAAAGCACAATATTTTTTTCATGCAACTTTATCAGCTGCATACAGTAGAAAAACTTACAACTTGGCAAAGTCTTGGTGATTATATCAGTAGCATTGTGATATGCCGAAACCTTCAGCACTTGAACTTCTCCATGCTAGATTACACCTCTAGAGAAATGCAACCTCATATCGACGTACTTGGTTCGCTCATGATAGGCTGAATTCTTTGCCAAGTGTATTTCACTTTGACTATCATATTTAATAATGATAAATCGACCTTGAAGTTTCAACTCCTTAGCAAAACCTTTAAGCCATAATGTTTCTTTCACAACTTCAGTGAGGTCAATATATTCTGCTTCAGTGGTTGATAAGGAAACAACCTTCTGAAGTGTCTCTTTTCAACTGATTGTTGTCCCAACCATGGTGAACACATATCCAGAAATAGATTTTCTAGAATCCATACAACATGCATAATCAGAGTCAACATATCCTTCGATCAGTGCTTTACTATCTTCACCACACGCTCCACCATAAATTAGGATTATGTTCAGAGACCCACTTATGTACCTTAGAATCCACTTCAATGCTTTCCAGTGAGCCTTTCAAGGATTCGCCACGTACCTTCTTACAAGACTTATTGCATATGCTATGTAGGGTATAGTACATACTATAACATACATCAAAGAACCTACTATATTAGTATATGGGATGCTATTCATATAAGCTCTTTCGACCTTAATACTGGGACAATGATCTATACTCAGCTTGAATTGAGGATTTTTCGGAGTCACAACTGGCTTTGAGTTTGACATATCAAACTTGTCGAGAATCTTCCGTAGGTATGCCTCTTGAGATAAGCATAATTTCGAATGCTTTCTATCTCTTCAGATGTCAATTCCAAGAATCCTGGATACAACTCCTAGATCCTTCATGTCGAACTCCTTATTGAGTACATCCTTCACCTTCATTACATCCTTGACATTGTTGCTTGCTATGAGAATATCATCGACATATAGAAAAAAATAACAAATGAATTTCCATGTTGAAATATGAAGTAAACACAATAGTCGAACTGACTTCTAATGAAACCTATATGTTCCATGAACTTGTCGAATCTATTATTCCACTGTCCAGGAGATTATTTCATTCCATATAAATATATGTTCAGCTTGCACATAATCTTCCTTTCCTTTTTCTGCATACCCATCATGTTTCTTCATCAAGATTATTTCATCTAGATCTTCATACAAGAAAGAAGTATCCACGTCCATTTGTTCCAGTTATAGGTCGAATTGTGCCACCATGGTAAGTAACATTCGAATGGACATGTGCTTTAGAACAGGACAAAAAACATCATTAAAGTCGACACCTTCTTTCTGATTGAAACCCCTTGCGGCCAATCTTGCCTTGTATCTCTTTGACGTAACTCCTTTGATTCCTTCCTTAACTTTGAAAATCCACTTACAATTGACTAACCTTGTTCCAGCATGTGTCTTGATCAATTCATAAGTGTGGTTATCATGAAGATATTTTATCTCATCATCCATACCCTTCAACCATTCAGTCTTATTTCGACTCCTCATAACTTCCTTATACTTTGTAGGTTCTTCGTGTAGAACCTCACCTCCAAAGATTAAGGAATAAGCTATAAAATCTGCATACCCAAGTCTCGGAGGTGGATTTATGACTCTTCTCATCCTATCTCTTACTAACAGGTAGTCATTGACAGTTTCATCAACTTCCTCAATATCAACAGCATCTTGTGCTTCTTCTTCGACTTCATCTGGGGTACACAATTCAACATCGATATGCTCCACCTCAATAGGATTCTCTTCTTGTTGAAGCTCTTCTTAAAATATTTCTGCACTTCGACCAACGTCATCAGTTTTCTTGAAAGTCATCTCGGCTTCATTGAAACTACATCTCGACTGGTGATACACCTCATGTGACCTAGATCTAGGCACCATGGCCTATAAGCTTTGACTCTTTCAAGGTATCCCATGAACATGCATCTTAGAGCTCTAGGTTTGACCTTGCCTTGCCTAATGTGAGTATAGGCTATGCAACCAAATACTCTATGTTTCTCAAGATCTCCCAGCCAAACTTCTTTAGGTGTCTTCATATCTAACACAGTCGAAGGACACATGTTTATCAAATATGTTGTTTTCGAAACAGCCTCTGCCTAAAACACCTTATTTAATCTAGCACTAATCAACATGCATCTAACTATTTCCAAAATGTTTCGATTAAACCTCTCAACTTTACCATTTTGTTGGGGAGTACCTGCAGTGGTTTTGTGCCTTTCAATACTAGAGGCTGCACAAAAATTGTCGGATGCCTCATTGCAAAATTCAAGGCCATTGTCGGTTCTCAACCTCTTGACCTTTATGCCAGTTTGATTTTCGACCAGAGTCTTCCAACTTTTGAAATTCTCAAAAGTTTCATCCTTAGTTTTCTGGATGAATACCCATAACTTTCTGAAATAATCATCAATTATGGATAGAAAACACCTTGCTCCTGAATATGATGGACACCTTGCAGGTCTCCAAAGATCAACATGAATGTAATCAAGAGATTCATGTATTCTTTGTTTGCCTCTATTGAATGTTCCCAAAACTTCATCTTTTCGACTTTGTCTCCACCAAGCATATTTTGTTTCCCCAATTCGACTAGGCCCCTTTCACTGACATGGCCCAATGTCATGTGCCAAATTTATGTCTTCGACAAAGTTTCGTGGATGCAACATCTGCAGAACCACTTACAACTTCAACCTCAAGGGCATACAAGCTTTGTTTCTTCACGCCTCTCAAGACTTCCTTCCACCCCTTCATGACTCTTAGGATACTTTTCTATCATTGGAAAACATATCCTTTCTTGTCGAATTCATCAAGAGAAATCAAATTTCTCTTCAAATCAGGTACGTACCTGACTTCAGTCAACAACCTTATTGACTCATCATGAAGCTTGAATCTCACAGATCCAACACCAGCAATGTTGCAAGCTTTGTTGTTTCCTAACAATACAAATCCACCATATTGATCACATAGTTCCTCGAACAAGTCTTTGTGCCAAGTGCCAAGTGCAACCTGAATCCATAATCCACTCTTTACTTGAGTCACCGCTTGAAACGACAAGAATATCAGATGAGTCAAAATAATCTTGATAAATGGCTGCATAACCATTATCCTTACCTCCATGATCTTTCAGGTGTTCAGGGAACACCTTTCTTGTATGACCCTCCTTCTTACAGTGGCAACGTCGAATACCATATGCTTCACCACTATAAGACTTTTGATGACTTTTACCCTTCTTCTTGTCGAACTTTCCAGCTTTCTTTGTGAATTTCGCCTTAGCTGATAGACCTTCACCAGTCGAAGATGGCTTGTGCTCCTTTCGTTTGTTCAAATCCTTAGAGTTCAAGGTTGATTGAACTTCTTCAAAGGTCAAAGACTCTCTTCCATACAAGAGAGTTTCTTTGAAGTGAGCATGTGATCTGAGCAAGGCACACAACAACAACAACAACTCTTGATCTTCATCATCGATCTTGACATTGATATTCTCAAGATCAAGAATCAGTTTGTTGAACATATCCAACTGCTCAGTCAATACTTTGTATTTAATCATCTTGAATGAATACAAAGCTTGCTTTAAGTTCAGTCGATTTACCAGCGATTTAGTCATGTACAAACTATCAAGTTTCACCCTTAACCCTGACGCCGCCGTCTCCTTTGATACCAGTCGAAGAAACTTATCACCAAGGCTAAATAAGATTGCACTGTGGGATCTTTCTATCTGAAGGTCGCGTGTTTGATCCACGCTCACGCGCCAATTTATTGTGAAAAAGGATGCCAAGAACATAGTATAAAAGGTTTCTTTGATGCAAGAAACCCACAAGGTAGGAATCAGGAAAGTAAGGGTGGCAATTAAATCCATTAAGACAAAATCCATCCAATTCATCTACCAAAAAATCTATCCAATCCATCCACCACATAAAAAGTAAGTTAATAGATTGGATAAAATTCATCAATTTATATACACGGATTGATCCAATCTATCCAACATATTTGAATGATCCAATGGATTATTTTGATCATATACTTTAAATCCATTAAATCATTTAAGAATAAAATAAAAAATATATTTTTTTACTAAAAAAAAGGAAAATGAGTTTTTTACGGAAATACAGGAAATCAAGTTTTTTTTTTACGAAAATATAGTAAATTGAGTTTTTTACATAAAAGCAGTAAATCGATACTTTTTACGAAAATACATAAAATTGAGTTTTTCTTTTACATATATATAATAAATCAAGAATTTTTAATAAAATACAGTAAATCAAATTTTTTGCCAATAATACAGTAAATCAAGTTTTTTGCAGAAATACAGTAAATCAAGTTTTTTCCAGAAATACAGAAAATTGAGTTTTTTTCCCAAAAATACAGAAAATCGAGTTTTTTTACGGATATACAGTAAATCAATATTTTTTAAGGAAACACAATAAATCGAGTTTTTAACAGAAATACAATAAATCGAGTTTTTTACGGAAATGCAGAAAATCAAGTTTTTTTTACAGAAATACAATAAAATAGATTTTTGCAAAAATACAGTAAATCAAGATTTTTTATGGAAATTATGTAAATCGAGTTCTTGCGAAAATACATTCAATTGAGTTTTTTTTTGAGAAAATACAATAATTCGAGTTTTTTTACAGATATACAGTAAACAATTTTTTTGAAGAAATACAATAAACCAATATTTTTTACCAAAATACAGTAAATTGAGTTTTTTTTACAAAAATACAGTAAATCGAGTTTTTTCTTAAATGCAATCAATCAATTTTTTTTACGGAAATACAGTAAATCGAGTTTTTTTGGCAGAAATACAGTAAATCGAGTTTTTTTAGGAAAATACAGTAATATTTTTTTTATTTAAATACAATAAATTTAGTTTTTTCAAAAATACAGTAAATCAAGTTTTTTACAAAAATACAGTAAATCGATTTTTTTTGTGGAAATACATTTAATCGAGTTTTTTTTACAGAATTATTGTAAAATGTGTTTTTTGCATAGATACAATAAATCAAGTTTTTTGTGAAAATACAGTAAATCATATTTTTTATAGAATTATAGCAAATCAAGTTTTTTTTGCAAAAACACAACAAATTGAATTTTTTACGAAAATAACATATATCGAGTTTTTTTTGCAAAAATACAGCAAATTGATTTTTTTACGAAAATAACATATATCGAGTTTTTTGCTAAAATATAGTAAATCGAGTTTTTTTTACAGAAATACAATAAATCGAGTTTTTAATTGAAATACAGTCAATCGAGTTATTGAGAATAAAACTAACACACTAATCTAATGGGCTTTTTACACACACACACACACACACACACACACACACACACACATTACAACTTAACTTAGGGAACAAACTAACTTAAACAATTGGGTAACAAACAAGCCTAATTCGACATGCTAATAAAGCTAGCATTTCGACTATAGCATGTGAGCAAGACTTCGACAACATGCATGAACCTTGTTGAACCAATAAACTTTTCCTATCGACATCTTAACACTAGAGTTCCGATCCAATAGTTTCCACAATACTAAATTTGTGGGGGGGGGGGGGGGGGGTCGAGTTATAATGCGAAAATAAAATAAAGTGTTCTGTCAATAATATGAAAGTGGTTAGGTTTTGTATAAAATCCCCTATTTATCTAGTGTTGATGTTCGATGTATTGTATAACTGATATCGTTGATATAATTCCACGACGAACTAACAAAACCGCTATACCCAATCCTTTGGTGTATAGCCCACTAATCTATACTCGGAGTTTCCTATTCCTAGTCCACCAGCGTAAGCAAGATTAGGCGATGTAATAGAATGTTAACTCCTAAGCCACTATTTGAGGCCTTCATCCCTATTCAATCGATGCAAACACAACAATTGCCCTAGTTTCAACGCATAGACTAATGGTTAGTATTTATTATGCATCCAAAATTGTATTAAAAGAGTATCTCACATAAAAAGCATTAAGAACAAGGTGCAATTTGAATAGAATTATAACTCAAATTATTTATGTAAAAACAAATAAAACATATATCCCAACAGTATTAAAATAGGTTCATCAAACAAAATCGAACCTATGATAAAATTAGCTACTCATAATGAAAATTACAATACAAAATAAAAATAAGAGGTTTGCATAAGAGATCCATTGAAAAACTGACCTCCAATGGCTTCAAATGCGATCCAAATATGCCTTCAGGTGTTGTAAATCGTCACTTGCAGTGTAAAATCGTAGAACCTTAAAAGAAGTTTCAAAAGTCCCCTTTTAAAGCCATAAGAACCTGTCAAATCGCGTGAAAAAATTTCCCAAAAAATGCCCATTGTGCGCGTGACTACCTGCAACACGCGCGTGCTGTAACTTTGGCAAATCCATCACACATGCGATGACGCGTTTGCTCCCTTTTTCTGCCAATTTTCACAAGACTTTATTTCTCATACTTGGTCACTTTTGCTTTGTTCTTTGGCTATTTTTCATCAAATTTAGTGATCTTTGCCTTGTTTTCTTTGTTTCTTCAACAAAATATATGCAATGACAGAGTATCATCACAACCTCAAACTTAATATGTTGTTTTTACTCAAGTAACTTGCCTGCATTTAAAAATTCCAAACAGAAACATAAACTACAACAATAATAATTAAACATCACCATATATTATTTTTATAGGATCATCATTCTAGCTTCTAACTGCAGTCCGACAAAATCAGAAAAAATCCTCAACTTTTAGCAAGTACTCAACTTGTCTCTCATCTCACAATAATTCACTCAATTGACAGGGTGATATCTCATTCAACATGCAAAACTGCTTATACTAAGTTTGATCATGTTCTAACAAAATTTATCACAGTAATCAAAACACAGACACACACTTGAGGGCTTTTTCGAATGTAACATGGCTTAGGTTCGGGTAGGGTATTTTTGGGAAAGTAGGTTTAAACCTTTGGAGTTAGGTTCTTAGTTCTTCTTACAGTATCATATCAACTTTTTCCTTTTGGTTGGTACTAGAGATTTATGCTTATTGTGGTCTACATTTTGTCATTTTAATTTTTTCTCTTTTTTTTAAGAAGTTGCTTTAACTTCTTGATTTTTTTCTCAAAATTTTGATTTTTTGACCACTATCTCTAGTACCCTAACCCCAAACTTAAACTTTTCTCACTTCCAAGAACAACCTCAAACTTATTCTTTTGCCAATGACAGGAAAACTAATTATTTTATTCCTAACTTCAAAGAGAGGGTGAAAATATTTAATCTTTCAAGTTAGTTAGCTAATAGATGTGGTTATGTTACCAAAAAAAGGCTAGGCCCAAAGTAACCCCCGCATTTCGTCCGTGTCATCCTTAGTTCGTGACGCACCACAATGCTTCAGAGTTGTGCTTACTCTTGTTATCGAGTCGTCAAGTGGAAAATGATTTCACAATCAAACCCCCACATTTTTTCTTGAGCTCACTTTGAGCGATGTTGATGCTCCATGTTTTTTTCACTTCCCTTTACTCTTCTTGCCTGGTAATACGATGCCATGGTACAGACGCTTTGTTCCCATAGATAGCTTGTTTTCCTCAGTTGATATGATCCCTTGGCTAAAGCTTCCCTTATCTCCTGCCTTAGTTCATGATATCTTGGATATGCATTTTGGCTTGAGTTAGTGTGTGCTACTCATGACACGTGTATGCTCTCTTGAGCTTAGGGATTACTTGCTTTCCATCCTTGTGTATATGTTTTCTTAGGTTGTGATTCTTTGGCATGTTGCCTTAAGAGCTCTTGATTCACCCTTTGGTGGTGATTCAAGATAGACATAGATTTAGGTTGTGAACCTTTGTTATGTTCCCTTAGGAGTTCTTGATTCATTCTTTAGTGGCGATTCGAGATAGACATTAGGATTGTGATCCATGTATGCTAACATAGGTAGAGACTTCCCTTTCAAAAATCAACCTTAGGATCAATCATTGTATGATAACATTATGGATTAGAGGTAGGTTAGTCTCCCTTAGTTGTTTTTATTTCTTTTTGCATCCTTAAGACTAAAACTTTCTTCTTGGAAAATGCATAAAACATCTAACAACTTTCAAATACTTTTTCAAAGTAAAAAATATCAACCAACACAAACTCTTTTTTGCCTTCAGGCTCCTTTCCCTTTCTTTCAAACTTTTTAAAAGAATATGTTAATTCACTTCCGTGCTGACGCATGAATCTCCAAAGGTCGAGTTTTGGCAGAAGGCGAAATTAATATTGTTCATTAAAAAACACAAAACAAACTGAAACATGTGAGCTGAACTACGACGCTTTGATTCCTTAAAAGGGATACGTAGGCATCTGGTCACGGGGCTCAGCGAGCGAAACTTTGTAATTATTTTCTTCTTTTCCCCATGTTTTCTTTTGCATGCATTCCCTCTTTGCATTTTTCTTTTTGCTCTTAAGCTTTAGACTTCAAACACACCCTTTGATTAGAACAATAACAGTAGATACCATAGAGTACTACGGGCGTGTGGGGTGCTAACACCTTCCCCTAGCGTAACACACTCCCTTATTTGATCTCTCGATCGTTTGACCTTGATTTCACTCTTCTCAGGTTTACTCGATGTTTACATTTCCCTTCCTGCGGGATAAAAAATGTTTGATGGTGACTTCATTGATTTCATCTCGATAATTTGTTCTGTCGGTTGTTTCAATATGTTCTCCTCTTCTTTGTTGTTCTCTGTCTTGATCTCAGAAGTAGTTCTTCATGTCTTTAGCGATTACAAAATGCACTCTTAAATTTCTTTCTAACATGTGATGTTGGTGCTGATTATAGAAGTTTGTGAATACTGGATCAAAGTGTGGGGGCTCAGCGTATAGAGTAGGTGAAACCTTTGTTGTCCATCTTGTAATTACCATTGCACGTGCTTCAATTATTCTCTGAAATTCATAATTATGTTGATTGTTTTGCATTGTTGCGGCCTGATTTGAACATCTGGATGATAGATCTCTTCATTGTTTCCTGCTTGGTGGTTTTCTTTGTCATACCCCAAATTTACCCTATTGATTTCTAACCAATTTATTTCTTATTGTTATTAATTTCTATTGTTATCACTTTCTTTATAATATAAAGTTTGGATTATTGTTGTCAAATTCATATACAAAGTATGGGGTTTAAGTTTATAGAAGGGGTGTATTTGTCTCAAAATGGAACATCAAAATCTGATGGCCCGTTAAGTTTTTCTTATAATTAGGGAAGTGGTGTATTTCTGGTATGTAGGGTTTATTTCTAATTAGAAGCCCATTAAAGTTTTTTGGCCCATTTTAAATAATAGAGGGGTGTGTTATTGACTAGCCCATTAACGTTCAGGCCCATTCAAAATGGGGGGTGTACGTTTTTAGAACTTATTGTTTTTATCGGATAGGCCCATTAAATAATTTTTTTAGACCTATATCAAGTTGTTTAGTTTTGGTCCGTAAAAATGCATTGACCGAAGTCAACCACCTCTTATTTTATTTTGTAGATCATATTATTATCATTACCTTTTATTATCATTATGAATGATCATATTTATTTTATAATTAATTGTCAGTAATTTATGGTAAGTTGTGTTGACTAATAGTCAACCAAGGGTTAAAAGAAAACCCTAATTAATCAAACTCAGCAGTGGCCCAAGGAGTCCAAATAACAAACATTGTAGAGATTGAAGAAGAAAAAGCCTAGAAGCAGAAAAATAAATATTGTGCAAATATTTACCAAATCATATTCAATCAATAACTAATCAAATCTTCACATAATCAAATAAAAAATTGCAAGTTTTTATACACTTAAACGAATCAGATATTACAAACATAATCTTTCCTATTTTTCTAATTTCTAACAACAAAGCATCAAGTGCACCAGACTAACCTCAGGGGCAAACAGACTCCCGCATACAAAGGACCACATAAACATTTTCTAGAAGTGCTACAACACTTACTACCATAGACAGTGACAACTCTCCACACCCTATGAACGCGAACATAGTCGGAAAATACTACACATAAAAGAGACCCGTTAGGTTGACATACCTAGGGAAAAGTTAGGGCATCCCGGCGAACCAAAAAGGTTCGGGCAAAAATGAGGGATATACATACAAAACATTGTACACCCGGTAAGTCGAAAACCTGAAAGGGCAGCTTGGGCAAAAAAGGGTATCCCGGTGGACTGAAAATATGAAAGGACGGTCCAGGAAAAAGTTAGGGATTAAGGCGTACGACTATGTCCCGTTATCTCATCACTTGTCTATCAGTAATAGATTTATCACTCTGATCAGCATTTACTAAGGACTCTAGGATATAAGACAAAGTTCAATCTATCCACAAATCCCCACAGGATCACCTCCATGGATTATCCCCACAAAGTAATCTTCATAAGATACATCCCTCACAAGGCTATCCTCGACAAGTGCAGAAGCACCTTCAAACAAAAAGTGGGGAACTCTCCAACCAATGACATAGTCAAACTCACCAGAAGATAAAGGAGTATGATCTTCTCCAAATGAATGCACACATCATGCCAGTTCCCAAACAGATGAAGATTGCCGACCGTTTATCATCTTCTAGATACAGTGCAGATACAATCTAAATATAGATTCATTCTGATACTTATTCTATATTCTCTTCTAGATATAGTTCAAATACAATCTAAATAAAAATTCATTCTGACACTTATTCTAGATTCTCTTGCAGATACAGTACATATACAATCTAAATACAGATTCATTCTGACACTCATTCCGGATTCTCTTGCAAATATAATTCATATACGAACCAAACATGGATGTCATTCTGATACTCATTTTAATGCATCCTTCTAGATACAGTTCAGATACAATCTAAATACAAATTCATTCTGAAACTCATTATAGACTCTCTTACAAATATAGTTTAGATACAATCAAAATACATATTCATTCTGACACTCATTCCAGATTCTCTTGCAAGATATAGTTCAAATACGATCCAGACATGGATGTCATTTTGATACTCATTCAAATGCATCATCCTAGATACAGTTCATATACAATCTAAATACAAATTCATTCTGACACTCATTCTAGATTCTCTCGCGGATACAGTTCAGATACAATCTAAATACAGATTCTTTCTAACACTCATTCCAGTTTCTGTTGTAGATACAATTCAAATACGATCCAGATATGGATGTCATTATGATACTCATTCAATACATCCTCAAATACAATCAAGGCTTATATTTATTCTGACATTCCCCAGCCGAGTTTGGTCTTCTAAAACTGGAAAGGAAACCTTACAAAAAGTTCTTTCCCAGAAGAATTCATTTCCTCAGTAAGGTCGCCAGAGTACTTTCTCAACAGGGTTTATTTCCCAAATAGATTACAATCTCCACAGCTTGAGTTTATCCCTCAGACTACAACAAGTCACTGACAAAACTACTTTTCCCCAGTAGAATTGCCACTGTCCCCAGAAAATTATTGCAAAAGCCTGGAACCCGATCATATACCAGTTAACTTTTATCCTCCCCAGACAAATCAGAAGTTTAATCATCTCTTTTATCCCCAATCAGGGTATATAAGAACTAAATTCTCCAGTAGATAAATCGACAACTAAGATTCCTAAAACTCTACTCCTCAAGCAGAAATCAACGTCCCCTGTAGACAAGAATTCCCAGCGGAAGTATTCTAGACAAAGTTGGAGATACACATACTCTTCATCCACAACAATAGTCAGGGATTTATTTACCTAAACAAAGATACGCTGCAATAACATTTCGGTTTCATACATCCTAGCATATACATGACAAAATGCATATAGTATAAATCTCACTTATTTTGAGAACATCATTACACAATGCATGCATCTGCATGCAACTAATTCTTTATCTTTATCAGGAAAGATCAATAAAAAGACATCAAGATTCTCAGTTGGCTTAGATTAAGTTCTGATACCTCTATCAGTAGACCTTTCTCTGGCTCAGATTAAGTTTTGATACTTCGTTTGGTTAAAGGCATCAAGATTCTCTGCTGGCTTAGATTAAGTTCTGATAGCTCTCTCAGTAGACCTTTCTCTGACTCAGATTAAGTTATGATACTTCGTTCCGTTAAAGACATCAAGATTCTCTACTGGCTCAGATTATGTTCTGATACCTCTCTCAGTAGACCTTTCTCCGGCTCAGATTAAGTTCTGATACTTCTTTCGGTTAAAGACATCAAGATTCTCTGCCGGCTCAGATTAAGTTCTGATACCTCTCTCAGTAGACCTTTCTCTGACTCAGATTAAGTTCTGATACTTCATTCAATTAAAGACATCAAGATTTTCTGCTGGCTCGAATTAAGTTCTGATACCTCTTTCAGTAGACCTCTCTCCGGCTCAGATTAAGTTCTGATACTTCATTCGGTTAAAGACATCAAGATTCTCTGCTGTCTCATATTAAGTTCTGATACTTATTTCAGTAGACCTTTCTCCGGCTCAGATTAAGTTCTGATACTTCGTTCGGTTAAAGATTTCAAGATATCTTCTGGCTCAGATTAAATCGACCAAAGATTTATTTTGATACTTCTCTCAGTAGACCTTTTTTCTGGCTATTGGGTTTTATTGTAAGTCGGCGTGGTATTTAGGTAGATCGCAACAAGGTGAAAGCCATACACGAAATGCCAGCTCCAAAGACAGAAAAAGAGGTCTGTGGTTTCTTAGGACGATTGAATTGCATTTTGAGGTTCATACTGCATCTAACTGCTACGTGTGAGCCTATATTCAAATTACTTTAAAAAGATCAAACAGTGGTATGGAATAATGATTGTCAGACAGCCTTTGAGACGATAAAGCAATATTTACAAGAGCCACCAATTTTGATGCCACTGGTTCCAGGAAGACCGCTCATCATGTATTTGACGGTGCTTGAAGGGTCAATGGGATGTGTATTAGGACAACATGATAAAACGAGTAGAAAAGAGCATACAATTTAATACCTCAGCAGGAAACTCATCGACTGTGAAATGAGGTACTCATTCCTCGAGAAGACTTCTTATGCTTTGGCTTGGGCTACTAAAAGATTGAGGAAATATATGTTAACTCACACTATGTGGTTAATAGAAAGAATGGATCCTTTTGAGTATGTGTTTGAAAAACCATCTCTTACAAGAAGAATTACTCGGTGGCAGATAAAACTATCCGAGTACGACAACCAATATGTTACGCAAAAGGCCATCAGGGGTAGTGTACTACCTGACCATCTAGCTTACCAGCCGTTGCCAAAATATCAACCAATTAAGTTCAACTTTCTAGACGAGGACGTCATGGTTATAGATGACTACGAAATATCAGGAATCGACGGAGGACCTGAACCAGGGGAACGTTGGACACTCATGTTTGACGGAGCTTCAAATGCACTAGGGCACGATATTGGAGCAGTTTTGACTTCTCCGAAGAATTTTTCACAAACCTTATACTGCAAAGTTATGTTTTGACTGCACCAACAATGTCGCTGAATACAAAGCTTGTATCTTGGGTATGAAAGCTGCCATCGATCTAAGAATTAAACATTTCGAAGTGTATGGAGACTCACCATTAGTCACATACCAAGTTAACAGTGAATGGGACACTAAACATCCGAAATTGATTCCATATCGAGATCATGTTTTGAAACTAGCTACGAAATTTACTGAGATTACATTCAATCATATTCCGCGAGAAGAAAATCATATGGAGGATGCCTTGGAAACTTTATCAGCCATGTTCAAGGTGACCTAGCCAAATCACGAACCACAAATCACGATTAGACATTTTTAAGAACCTGCACATTACCTTGCCATTGAAGAAGGATTATATCACAAGCCTTGGTTCTATGACATCAAAAGGTATCTCGAGAAACAAGAATATCCAGAAAATGCCTCTGTGATTGACAAACGAACTCTGCGGAAGCTAGCTTCAAATTTCTTTCTGAATGGTGATGTGTTATACAAAAGAAACCACGATATGGTAGTACTCAGGTGCATGGAGAAACATGAATCAAATACACTTATGAGAGAAATTCACAAAGGCACTTTCAAAACTCATACAAATGGACATGCCATGGCTAGAAAGATCTTGTGAGCGAGTTATTATTGGTTGAGGATGGAAGCTGATTGCTACCATTATACAAAGACATGTCACAAATGCTAAATCTATGCCGGCAAAATGCATGTACCACAAACTTCTTTGAATGTACTAAGTTCTCCTTGTCCATTCTCAATGTGGGGAATTGATATGATAGAATGATTAAACCAAAAGCCTCTAAAGGACACCGATTCATACTAGTTGCCACCGATTACTTCACCAAGTGGGTGGAAGCTGCATCTTATCCAAATGTGACAAGACAAGCGGTTACTCGGTTCATCAAGCAGAATCTTGTATGCAGATATGGGGTTCCTAGAAGAATCATTACAGACAACAGGTCCAATTTGAACAACAAAATGATGAAAGAGTTATACGATGACTTCAAAATCGAGCATTATAATTCCTCACCATATCGACCCAATATGAATGAGGTCGTTGAATATGCCAATAAGAACATCAAGAAAATCATTCAGAAGATGGTGAAGACATACAAAGATTAGCATGAAATTCTTCCCTTTTATCTACATGGCTATCATTCTTCCGTACGTACATCAACATGTGCAAATCCTTTCTCTCTCGTATATGGAATGGAGGAAGTACTCCCTATTGAAGTAGAGATTCCATCGCTACAATTTCTAATGGAAACAAAGCCTGAAGAAGCAGAGTGGGTTCAGACGCAACTTGATCAACTTAACCTCATTGAAGAAAAAAGCTTGACAGCTTTGTGCCACAGTCAATTATACCAAAAGAGAATGAAGAGAGCATTCAACAATAAAGTTCTCCATCGAGTGTTCAAAAGAAGGAGATTTGGTGCTCAAGAAGATTATACTACCTCGCCTTGATTCACGTGGTAAATGGACACCCAACTACAAAGTTATGTACGTCGTAAAAACAACATTCTCTGGTGGGGGTCTTAACCTCACAGCAATGGACAAGGAGCGATTTCCTCATCCAACAAACTCCGACGCAGTAAAAAAATACTATGTACAAAAAGCTCGCTAAGCTCGTGTGGAATCAGGATTCTCAATGAAGAACTTTGTTTTGATGAAGAAAAATTATTATGGCAAGAAGGAAAAGATGTTAGTCAAGCTAAAAGCATCATGATAAAGACTTTGATTCAAGCAATTGTAATTTTAAGAAGGTATAATGACAATTATTACCAAATACTTAAGTCTTAGATGCTCAAAAGATAAAACATTATTGCATAACATGTTTATACCATATCACAAAAGTCTTAAGCAAAAAATTCAATATTTACTCTGTGCGATCGATTGGCATTCATGTGCAATCGATTGCTTACCGAGCGTTTCATAAAAAATATTCAAATTTTCTTCTATTTTGCCTTTGCAAATTGATTGCTTTTGATGTGCAATTGATTGCACACTGAAAGATTTTCAAAAATTAACCCTTGTGCAATCGATTGATGCTAAGGTGCAATCTGTTGCTTGTTGTACGCTTTTGAGAAACAATAACTTTTTGCAAACCTCTTCATAAACCACTTCATGGAATCTTTTCATTTAATCTTTGCAATTGTTCATGATTAATTTGGATAAACTTATGATGTTTCCAAGGGGTGTTATGAACATATAAATACTTGATTTTTCATATTAAAAAATTACCTTTTTAAATCAAACCTCGCATAATTCTCAAGATCTCTATTTCAAGTTTCTATGTTTCATTCAAGAATTTTCTGCATAATTTCATATCATTTAAAACAGAAATTCTTAAGAAATCTAAGTCTTGAGTAAATGAAAAATTGTCATTGAAGAATAATATCAATCAAGTGATTGATATATTTTCCATAATCATTTCAAACTCTTATCAAAATTCAGATAAATTATTGTAACCTTGTTGTCTAAGATTGTTGGAAGCGTGTGTGTGCATTAAAGAGGATCGTTCTTCTTGCAATTTGTTTTCATATCTTAAAGGTGTTAAAATCCTTTGATCTCCATATAGGTTAGATATTAAGCATCACAATTGGTATGAATAGGCTCTACAATCATTCTAACTATAGTGAAATCTCTTTCGTGTTGAAAGGGGACTGGAGTACTCTCGGAAGGGAACCAAGATATATTTGGTGTCATTTATTTTTCTGCCATTTACCGCTTTAGTAACCTTCATTAGAACCATAAAAATAATCCTAACTTCATAAAAATTATAGAATTTCCAAATCACCTAATTCACCCCCCCCCCCTTCTTAGGCGCACTAATAACTTACATTTGGCATCAGAGCAAGTTAAGGTAACTTGTTCCTATTCGATCCAGAATGGATTCTGCACAACCAGATTTCAAAGATGATGGTAGTAACAACAAGCCTCCATTGTTTTATGGTGAATACTTTGACTTTTGGAAAATTCGCATGAAGGCTCATTTACAAGCACAAGGAGAAGAAATATGGGATGTTATCCAAAATGGTCAGTTTACTCCGACATTTATTGTCAATGGTGTTAGAACTTCAAAGCCCAAAACATCATGGGATGAAGATGATAAGAAAAAAAGTCCTTTATAACAAGAAAGCAATCAATCTTCTTCAAGGTTCACTTTTCATAGATGAATTCTTTCGTGTTTTGGCATGCATACGGACAAAGGAAATTTAGGATACTTTGGTTGAAACACACGAAGGAACAGTCGAAGTCCAAAGATCAAGATTGAATGCCTTGAGTCAAGAGTTAGAGATGTTTAGAATGCAACCTGTAGGATCTATTCTCAATATGTAGAAAAGATTTGTTTATTTGATGAATCATTTAAAGGCTCTTGGTAAAACTCTCACCAATGACGAACTCAACCTAAAGGTACTTTGATCTTTAACTAGAGAATGGAAACCGAAAGTAAAGGCTATTTCATAAAAGAAGAATATATCAAATATGTCATTTGCAACTCTATCTGGTAAACTTCAAGAGTGCGACACGGAACTTGGAATACTTGCTAAGCATGAAAATCAAGAAAATAAATCAAAAGGTATCACTTTAAAGGTCAAATCCAAGGAAGTCGCTATTGAAGATAATCCAGAAAAAGATGAAATTTTTATGCTTCTTGTGAAAAGGTTAGGCAAATTCTTTGGCCCTAAAAATAATTTTGTTAATTCTAACTTTGTCAAAATGAAGAAATTTTCAAAGAACAAAGATAAAGAAGCCTACACATCAATACAAAATATCACATGTTATGAATGTGGGAAGCAAGGCCATATCAAACCCGACTGTCCAAATATCTCCAAGAAAAGTGACTACAAAGGAAAAAAATATTCCAAGCACAAGAAAGTCTACATTTATTGGGAAGACAATGAAGTTAGTTCATCATCCGAATCAGAAAGCGACGAATGTGTAAATTTAGCATTAATGGCTACTCACAATTCTAAAGATGATGAAGACGAAGAGGTTAGTACAAATTTTACACTTTATGATATTGATACACAAGGTGCCATTGATGAAGTTCTAAATGAATGCAAAGTCTTGTATAAAAAGGTGTCAATGCAAGAAAAGGAACTCGTATCTTCTCAATAAAAGATTGACACTATGAACAAAGATTTTGAATATCAAAAACAAAATTTTCTTAAATAAAAACAAAAACTTTGCATGCAAAGATTATGAATCCTACACTTTTCAAAATTTTCAATTAAAGAGAGTTATTGAACAATATGAAAAGGGAAAAATTGGTTTGGATGAATTACTTGCCAACAAAGACACTCATATGAAAAAAGTGGACTTGGTTATTCAAGATCAAATAAATCAAGTGTCAACAAAACGGTATTTGTAAAAGCTAGTGATAAATATGAAACCAATAAAGTCAACAATGTGCAAAATGTTCATAATCATCAAAAGAAAAAGAAAAGATTTGCTAAGAAAAATAAAGTAACTAGATATAAAAGCAACTTTATTCCAAATTGTTTATATTGTATAATTTTTGTCCATACACCTAATGCTTGCTATATTAGAAAGTTTAGCATGGCAAGTGGATATTATGTGTGGGTTAAGAAGGGAACTAACTATGAAGGATCCAAATCAACTTGGGTACCTAATAAGAAATATTTTTTTTGTAGGTATGCTTGAAATCCACCCAAAATCTCCAGTATCTCGATAGCGGATGTTTGAAGCATATGACAGGAGATGTTAACAAATTTTTACATCTAACATTGAAAGCCAAGGGGTATGTTACCTATGGAGATAATACCAAAGGAAAAATTCTTGGCATTGGCCAAGTTGGTACATCACCTTTCACATCCATTGAAGATGTTCTTTATGTCCAAGGACTCAAGCACAATATTCTAAGTATTAGTCAACTTTGTGACAAAGGTTTCAAGATCAAGTTTAACAAATATGAATGTTTGATCATGGATGAAACCATCGATGAGATAAAACTCAAAGGTAACCGAACTGAAAATATTTTTATGATTGCCTTAGATGATTTATCATTGAAGTTAAAATGCTTATTAGTATACAACAATGATGCATGGCTATGTCACAAGAGAGTTGCTCATATTCACATGGAGCACTTGAACAAAATTATCAAACATGACTTAATCATTGGATTTCCTAAAATAAAATTCATTAAAGACAAACTATGTGACACTTGTCAAAAAGGATAGCAAACAAAATTAACTTTCAAACCAAAGAACACGGTGTCTACAACAAGACCACTTCAATTATTGCATATGGATCTCTTTGGACCATCACGAACTAAAAGCTTCAGAGGTAATGTATATGCACTTTTTATTGTTGATGATTTTTCAAGATATACGTAGACTTTGTTTTAGTGCAGAAAAGTGATGCATTCAAGGCCTTTAAAAGATATGCTAAGCAAGTCCAAAATGAAAAATCACTAAAGATTACATCAAACCGAAGTGATCATGGTAGAGAATTACAGAATGCATCATTCAAAGAATTTTGTGAATAAAACGATATCATCCATAATTTTTTAGCACCTAGAACTCCTTAGCAAAATGGCGTGGTAGAAAGGAAGAACCGATCACTCATAGAGCTTGCTCGCACAATGTTAAGCGACTCAAAATTACCAAAGTACTTTTGGGATGATGCGGTAAGCACAACTTATTATGTAAGCAACCGTGTGATCACCCGACCAATGTTGAAGAAAACACCATATGAGCTGTTCAAGAATCGAAAGACGAATATTGCTCATTTCTGCATTTTTGGATGTAAGTGTTTTGTTCTTAACAATGATAAGGACAACCTCGGTAAGTTCGATGAAAAATCGGATGAAGGTATATTTCTTGGCTACTCTCTTTCATGTAAAGATTATAGAATATATAATAAAATAACTTTAACTGTAGAAGAATCTATGCATGTTTCTTTCGATGAAACTAACCCTTCAAAAGAGGATTTAGTCTCTTGCCATGGTGATGATGATGTTTTAGATATGCCAATAGAAGATGTTACCAAGGCCAATCAAAATAAAAATCAAGATTCTCTCAAAGAAGAAAATTCTCAAAATATCTACCTAAAGAATGGAGAACCCATCGAGATCACCCAATTGACAAATTATCAGTGATATTAGAAAAGGAGTGTCAACAAGACTCAATCTTCAAGATGCATGTCTGCACATGGCATTTGTATCTCAAATTGAACCTTCCAAAATAGAATAAGCTTTGTTGGAAGACCACTAGATGGTTGCTATGAAAGAAGAATTAAACCAATTCAAAAGAAGTCAAGTTTGGGAACTAGTACCAAGACCGAACGTAAAACATATCAACGGAACTAGATGGGTATTCAAAAACAAACTCGACGAGAATGGGATAATTGTTCGGAAAAAAGAAAGATTGGTCTCGCAAGGTTATAGTCAAGAAGAATGAATTGATTTCGAAAAAAATTTCGCTCTGGTTGCAAGGTTTGAAGCAATTAGATTATTATTGGCTTACGCTTGTTCTATGAATTTTTAGCTTTTCCAAATGAATGTTAAGAGTGCATTCTTGAATGGATACATCAATGAAGAAGTCTATGTCAAACAACCTCATGGTTTTGAAGACTTCAAGAATACTTCACATGTCTTCAAGTTGAAAAAGGCAGTTTATGGCTTAAAGCAAGCACCAAGGGCATGGTACGATTGGCTACGTAATTTCTTATGTGAAAAAGGTTTTGAAAAAGGAAAAGTGGATAAGACTCTATTCATTAAAAACATCAAGAATCACACATTACTTGTTCAAGTCTATGTAGATGATATCATCTTTGGATCAAGAAACAAAGGAATGTGTGAAGTATTTTTATTCGTGATGCAAGGATAATTAGAGATATCTATGATGGGAAAGATGAACTATTTCCTAGGACTTCAAATTAAAAAACTAAAAGATGGAATCTTCATCAACCAATCTAAGTATTGTAAAGAATTATTGAAAAAGTTTGATATGGATAATTTCAAAGTAATGAATACTCCAATGGGCTCCGGTACTTATGTTGATCAAGATGAATCCAGTGTTTCTATTGATATTACGAAATATCAAGGTATGATTGATTCATTATTATATTTGACGGCAAGCCGTCCTAACATTATGTTTAGTGTATGTCTTTGTTCTCCCTTTCAAGCAAATCCAAAGGAATCTCATCTCATGACAGTCAAGTGAATCATGAAGTATCTCAAAGGAACAACAAATGTCATATTATGGTATTCTAAGGTAGTGTTTGCAATTTAATTGGTTATTCTGATGCAGACTATGCAGGTTGTAAAACTCATAGAAAAAGCATGAATGGTACATGTCACATTCTTGGAAATGCATTAATATCTTGGGCTTGCAATAAACAAGCATGTGTTTCTCTTAGCATGGATGAAGCAGAATACATAGCAGCAGATAGTTGTTGTGCATAAATTCGTTAGCTTAAGCAACAACTTCGTGACTATAGACTCGATCTCGGATGCATTCCTCTATGTTGTGACAACACAAGTGCGATTAATATTACAAAGAATCTGCTCATGCACTCAAGAACCAAATACATTGACATTCGACATCATTTCCTTCGTGATCATGTGACTCAAGGAGATGTTGAAGTCAACTTAGTAGACACTCATAATCAATTAGCAGATATTTTCACAAAACCGCTCGCAAAAGAACTGTTTACAAAATTCAACTAGAATAGGGAAATTTGGATGAGAATGATGTATGAATCTCTCAAAGATCATTCATCTCAAGTTAAGTTTTATCAAAAATCAAATGGGGAGAAAGGTGTTACATGTATGATTGTATTTCCTCTCTTGTTAGATCAAATAACTCAAAGCTCCACCAAAAAGATTTAAGACAAAATACTCCTAGCTTCACATATTGAGAGGGAGTTATACATCTTTGGGGGAGAAGAATTTTTTACTGGAAATACGCATCATATAAGAGTGTTTGTCATCATCAAAAAGGGGGAGAATGTTAAATCAAGATTCTCAATGAAGAACTTTGTTTTGATGAAGACAAAGAATTATGGCGAGAAGGCAAAGATGTTAGTCAAACTAAAAGCATCATGATAAAGACTTTGATTCAAGCAATTGAAATTTTAAGAAGGTATAATGACAATTATTACCAAATACTTAAGTCTTAGATGCTAAAAAGATAAAACATTATTGCATAATGTTGTACCCCAAAATTTTCCCTCCCATTTTTACTCAATACATACTCCTAAAGGTCCTCAATTGCTCAAGGTTGACTAAGGATTGACCAGACAGATCCTCCTCCTAAGACAATGAGCTTCAAACTAGGGTTTCACTCCTCATCAAGATGTTTGAGTTCCAAGGGTCCTAAATGATTTACATTACCCTAATATGTTAGAAAGATCATCCATGCCAAGTTTCATGCCTTGCACAAGAAGTTTGCTCAGTCAACTGCTCAGATGCCCGAAAATCAACTGTACTAGGTCAAAAGTCAACTGTGGCCCATATACAGTCAAACTTCAATATTTTTGGTCAACATCAACATTTTGAGGTAATATCCATCATTTGATCAAGGGTTGATCATGATTCCTCAAGGAATGCTCCTAATTCATCAAAACTCAAAAGTTGCTAAATTAGGGTTTCTATAGGAAAAGTCAACCAAACTTTGATCAGGCATAACTTCCTCATACTTTATCATAAATTTCTCATCCAAGGCTCATTTTTAAGATAATATAATTCCCTACAACTCATCTTCAGCCCTTAAGTTCAAAAAATGCACTCATGAAAAGATATAAATTCAGACATTATAGGTCATTTCAAAAAGTCAACAAAAACAACTTTTGGGTCAAAGCTTCTTACATGAACACGAAAGATCCAATTTAGATGAAACCAAAAGGGTTGTTTAGAAGCCATCCTAGGATTTCTAAAAATTTGAAGAACACCCTCTTAGGGTCAAAATTGAGAGAGACATGCATTGTCAAAGTTGGCCATTTTTGGAAGTTTGCCCAAAGTGAACAATGACCAAAATTGCATTTTTTCCACATGGGCCCATTTTTTCAAGATTGAATCTCAGTCCTAGCATGGTCATGACCTATGGGACCCCCCGTGCCTCTTTTCTTTGGTTTATTTAATTTATTTTGATTTTTATTCATTTAAAAATCAAATAAATTCAAATAAATTCAAATTAAATCAAAATAAATCAAATTAAGGGAATGAGATTTGTTTTGCATTGAATTATGTATCATGCAAGCTGTATAACATCAAGAAAATCATGCCAAGCCAAAAACAAGGGGAAATATCCAATTTTGGAAATATTTGAATCAAAACTTCAAGACCATCAATCTCTTGATTTTTTCCAGGTTTTATTGACCTAATTGGATTCAATATTTATACAGAAGCTTTGTGAACCCTAAGGGAGGAAATTCACGCGCAACCTGCCTCCCAAGAACAAGAACAAAGTCCAACTTTTTTGTGAAAAGGGCTGATCGAATCTTTCACCATAGGCCGTTTCAAGCCATTCTAAGGATCAAACCATATTCCTAGACACTCACTGGAGCGATTGCAAGCATTATCAAGGCCTGAAGCATCAAGAATCGCGCGCTAGCAGCTTCACTATTTTCTTTTTTTCCAAAACTCGATTACAATGTTTCTTGCATCATAAACATGTTTTGATCATATATCCATGCTTGATATTATATTTGCAATGTTTTTGATTGGTTTAATTAAAGTTTAAGCGCAAGAATAGGTTCTTGCCATGGCTAGGGTTCATGAGCTCAAAATTGGGGTTTCTCTGTCCAGGGAAAATTGAAGGGGATTATGGGCACCCATAGACTCAGGACAAGATTCTTGATTGATCTATGTTTTTAGTTCTGATTAATATTGTTTGCATTGCATTTTGAGATATTACAGGGTTATAGCTATGGACAAAAACCGTCACTATAGCCTTTAGTGACAATTTTATCCGTAGGTAAAAGTTTAATATCAAGAACGACAGTTCTGGGAAGAAGATACAGGTGTGGCAGCACACCACTGGTCCATTTAAATTTTTGCGCGTTTGTATAGGAAGCTGAATTTTCATTCTTTATAATATATTATTTGTATTTGTATTAACGAATGAAGTAAATGGTTCAGTGGCAAGCAGAGAAGGCTCTAAGGCGCGCATGTGTAGGAGGTCAGGGGTTCGATCCCTGCCTCCTACGTAATATTTTTCCTAACATTTAATTGCAGATCTGGTGTTATCCTACCAAGCACAACTACCATACACCACAACATCTCATCATTGGATTATCTCCATCCCAGATCTAACACCTCAAGCATGAAGGCGCCTGGTGGACTATCTTGGCCAGCGTCTCACTGGATCAGGCGCAACAATTGGGCCACCAGCTATCCTGGGCCTAACAAGTTCAACTCTGCATCCCCAGATTTAATTATAACAACAGGCCCATCCCATTTTTTTATTTTTAATTTCTTTAACCTTTTTTGTTTTATTTATTTTTTTCATTACTTTAAAAATAATTGTTTTTTTAATTAAATCAAAAATCATAAAAACACAAAAATATTAGAATTAAGTTTTTTATAAAAATATTTAATTCTATTAATTAATTAGGTTAATTAGGATAACTTAAATTCTTTTTTTCATAATTAAAATTAATTATAAATTAGGTTAATTTGCAAAGTTAGTTACTTTTTTTTCTCAAAAATCCAAAAAATACTTTTCTCTAATTGCTGAATTAAATGTCGTTGAATTTAATTTTAATTCCGTATTTAATTTATTGCATTATTTTTCCGATTAATGTAACTGATCCGAGTTTGTAATAGTTTAACTTAGGTTTACTATTTGCCTTTACTATTTTCCTCCGGTTTTTAATTATGTAATCCCCCTCCCCAAGGCCTTGTAATAGCTAGGTTTAAAATTCTCGCATTTTACTTTCCGTCATTATAAACTATTAGATGATTGATATTAGGATTGTATGCAAAAGATCATAATTTAAAACAGTAGAAAACCCTAAATATGCAAAGATAATAACTGAAAAATAAACACGTGCACATTCTCACTCCTAGGGTTTTCCCCACTTCGATTGCCTTCGGTAAACGGTCATGAAGTATAGGGAGTCTTAGTGGTTATCATCTAGTCCCAAAAGATAAAAAATGACCCATTAGAATGTTGCCTCTGAAAGATCTTTAGGACTTTAGGGTAATTACTAAGGTTTCCTAACCATTTCTTTAGTGATCGTAATTGTCCCTTTCATCCCTTTCGATTATCCCTTAAACTCCAACGGTGGAGCTACCTACTCCTTAATAGTAGGATAGCGTTGTTTCAAGGAAATACGAAAATGAACAGACTTTTTCGAGCAGGTAGAAACTTTTAGGTACTTGCTCAAAACAACAAATTTTTTACACTTACACTTTCAAAATGCTTTTGAAGCTAAATTTTTCAAAAACACTTTATCATACCCTTGAGGACTGATACAAGGGTTACCATAAAGTGAATCACCGCACTAAGGAATTTTTTCAAAGCTTTTCAAAACACACAAACACACGAAAGCAATTTCAAAAATGAGCAAGTAAGAGCCCATGGAAAACCATGGATAGAAAGGGTGATAACACCTTCCCTTTCTATAATCTACCCCCTGTACTCAGAAACATCTCGAAAAAAGGTTTTTTCCGTTCTTTTTCCTTTTCCTTTGTTGGATGAAATAAAAGTCGGTGGCGACTCTTGCTTACCGTACATTTGTGAACAAAAAAACACAAAACCAGTAGTAACTAAAAACAGTCAGTTCTGCCACCGTATTATAGAACTGGAGACTCTACTGGGGAATATTAAAAAACAGGGCTATACCTAAGGATCTAGGTCATTTTTAAAATTTCTTTCTTGTTTGCTTTGTCTGCTTTATCCTTAAGGGTTTTATTTGGGTATTGTTGAAGATCCTACACCCGGATCTGGGGGTAATTTTGCAATAGATCGTGGAGACTGTAAGGCGTATACCGATATGGTTTAAGCGATGGCTATGTTGGTGTGACACTTTGGTTGGTACCGGCATCCTTCGTGTGGAAACAAGGAGAATACGGGGCCACCGCGTGGTGTCGTGAAGCACTAACGGACCTTAGAACCTTAGTTGAACAAACTTGGACATTAGAAAGTAGTGAGATAGCCGACCTCGGTATAAATATGAGGATTGGTTGATACTCGATGCTACACTCATTGAGATCAGACTTTCGGGATATTTCAGCCGCAAGAAAAGATTACCCGAGCTTAAACAATGCCCGATAAAGGATGATCAGTGATATTGAGAATCCTTAGAACCCGGTTACTTTTCTAAGACATGTTTGAAACCAATTAAACTTCAAGAGGGTACTTACCTTTAACCTCATGCAAGCTTTTGAACCTAAGGTCTATTGTGTGCTTTGCTTATGTGTGATTTACTCTGTCTGAACATAACATCATGCATCATGACATAGAATCCATTCTTATTACACTAACCATTTCAAAGACCGAGGTAATTTATCATTGTTCTGTTTTGCAGATCATGGCTTCCACTCGTAGAAACACTATCCGAATCAACTTTGTGAGAATACCTCTCCAACTCAAGGAGCTAGTATCAAGGGTTCATGAAACTTCTTTGTTCACTAAGAGACATGGTCGACTTCTCTACCTAGTTACTTCGAGATTTGATGAAAAGATGATGGGTGTACTCTTCTAGTTCTTTGATCCCAAGCACCACTGCTTCACCTTTCCAGACTATCAGTTGGTTCCTACCATGGAAGAGTTCTATCAGTTATTGGATCTACCTATTCTTTACTAGATGCCTTTCACAGGTTTATAAGAGGTTCCCAAGCCAGAAGTCATTGCCTTAGCTTTGCATCTAAAACGGGCCGACATGGTATCCAATTGGGAAACAAGAAGCAGAGTCAAGGGTTTTCTAGCCAAGTTCCTAATAGAGAAGGCCCACCTGTTTTAGAATGATTTGGACTTTCAAGCTTTTGAGGAGGTTTTGGCTCTTCTAATTTATGGGTTAGTATTGTTCCCTAATCCAGACATACTCATAGAGGTGAATGCTATCAAGATCTTCCTCTCTCGCAACCCTGTGCCTACTTTGCTCGGAGATATCTTGCATTCTCTCCACACTCGTACTATGAAGAGAAGAGGGGTTCTTATGTGTTTTATGCCATTACTGTCGAGGTGGTTTATTTCTCACCTCCCTAAGTCAGTGCTGAAGAATGAAGAAGGTTTGGGTTGGTCGCAAAGGATAATGTCACTTTCTCACGCGGATATTCTCTGGTATTCCCGATCTATGGGAGATATTTCTATTATTGACCGCTTCGGGGAATTCCCTAATGTTCCACTACTTGGCATTAGGGGAGGTATAACTTATAATCCTTGTTTGGCTCTGTGAAAATTTGGTTACGCTCGAAGGGACGATCCTCACGAGATGCTTATCCAGGGCATTATGTTTAACTATGAGGATGATGTTCAAGGGTATCGCCAGAGGTTCATAGGAGCTTGGGACAAGGTAAACAGATATGACATCAAGACTTTAGGGTAGAAGGCTTCCATTCCTATGGAACCTTATCTCCAATGGGTACGAGCTCGTGCTCAGAAACTGAGGATGCCATACATAGTTGTCTTACCAGTAATTGTGGAGCCCATTACTGAAGGGGATATTCCCTAAACGGTTCCTCATCCTGATATGCCCACTTATCTTGAAGAATTATAGAGGTCCTGGATTCAACTGAAGAAGGAGCGAGATACTTATAGGGACCATTTCTATGCCCAGGAGAAGAAAGTCTTAGAGCTCACAAAGCAGCTTCATGAGGAAAGAAGCCTTAATGTCTATCTCGGCACGAAGAGGAAGCATCCATGGGAAACTTGATCTTTTTTTAGTTTTCAGAATTTTCAATTGTAACACCTAAAAGGAAATTGTATTTTGAATACTACTAATAAAATATTTGTTTCGTTTTGGGTTTGCAATTTTGAATTTCCCAAAGTCCTTGAAATCATTGCATACGCATATCATCCATGACATTGCATAAACAGGTTTCATAACGGGTTTCTCATCATCTTCGCTGTTTATTTCAGCAATAATGACTTCTGAACAAAGTATCAAAGATCTCCAGGCACAAAATGCCCAATTTCAACAAATGTTCGTAGCTTTGGCTAAAGGGCAGTGTTGTACCCCAATTTTTGCCCCTAAGATTCTTGCATCATACCATATTGTTTCAATCACAACAAGATCACATTAGGTTTTTTGGTTCTTCTCCCTATATTTAGCCTTGCTCTTTTGAGGAGTTACCAAGCACCTTGACTTGTTTTCTTTTATGATCATGAATATTTTGCTTTGATTTTCTCTCTAATAATAAAATGCAATGTTGGCTTGTCTTACCTGTTAATAATGTAGGTAAAGGTAATGAGGTTTAGCAAGTTGCTTCATGGGTTCATGAGTTTATTTCCATGCCCTAGTCAATAGCTTGAGAAATTCAAACTTCACTATTGGATTGATTTTGGGAAGAAATGGCATGACAAGGCTCATTTTGGTTCAACATATTTCAAAGTTATCAAAGTTAAAAATACAAAGGGTTAAGGGAAGAAGTTGTCATGATTGGACAAGGTCTTGTTCCTATTGGTCACAAGAGCATATTTCTCTATAATTTCAAGATATGGAAGTGGTTTTAGTGGCTATGAGTCCTCATCATCATCCTCAACAACCTCTATTCACAAAGGAAGAATATTGGCACAAGAAGTTTGTTCAAACTTATCAAAGTTCCTCAAAGAATTCTCTTGATCTAGAGGCTAGGGTTTTGAACTTCAAAGGAGCATATCTTGCTCATATTTTGGTATTTTTGAGTGATTCCAAAGACATATTTCTCTTCAAATAGTTACCAACAAATCACTTCAAAAGTTCCAAGGAGTTTTCATGTGGAAGGAACTTGGTGAAGAAGAAAGATTACAAGTCATCCAGATGAATCCCCAATTTTCCATATGTGATTTCAAATGGTCAATACTTGGTAAATTTTTATCACCTTTAGCCCATTCTTTTTCCATGATTATCTTAAGGATGTGTACTTCATGCCTTCTTTTATGTGAAAAGTAAGAAAATGGATGGAAGTTGCCTTAAGAATGCAAAAGATTATAGGTCATTTCATGATTTTTGGCCAACTTCAACAAGTCATAACTTGCTCAATTTTTGGAGATTTTTAGTCGTTCAAATAAAAAAAATGTCATTCAAGAGATCTACTTCATTCCATCTTTTTTGGTCAAGAGCAAATTCTAAGTGGAAGGCCATGTTTGGATATAAAAGATTATAGGTCATTTTTAAAGAAGAATTTGAAATATTTCTAAGTATGGAAAGTCAACTCTTTTTCTTCAACTTTGACTCCATGTAACTTTCAGCTCAAGCATCCATTTGATTCCATTATTTTTCCATTGCAAAGCTTGTAACCTCATCTTTCCAAAGCATCAAGAATTAATCCCTAAGACCCTTTAAGGTGGAAATGCCATGGATTTGAATTGGGTAGTTTGAAACTGAATTTTTTACAAAGTCAGGATTTTGAAATCTTTGTTTTGGATTCTAATCACAAGATTTCCACGCGTTTTTGGTTCTAATCATGCTTAGCAACTTGCCATAAGTGATTAGAATCATGAAACACATGATTTGGCTGAGTTTTGATCAAGTTTGAGTCACACTTTCTTCATGATTCAAACCCACACGAATTCCCTCCAAAACACATCATTCTCTCTTCCTTTTGATCCCATTTGCTTCCCTATAAATAGAGGGTCACCCCCCATTCAATTTCCCAAGCTTAAATAGCCATAATCACTCTGCCAAACTTGCTTCACAAACCAGAATTCAGCAACTTCGAAATCTATTCTCAAGCCTTTTTCAATCTATTTTTCTCTCAATTCACCTTCCTTGATCTTCCCTGAAGCTAACCATATAATTACATTCAAGAATCATGCCCTACACTGTTCCATAGAAGTCCAGTTTCAGAGCTCTGCAACTCAACTTCAATAGGTAGATTCCTTCATCAATTCTTCAAAACTCTGATATCATTGTATTGCTCTCATTGCCCGGGTTCTAGTCGCAACACTTACATTTCAATGGAAGTAAGTTTTGACCATGAATTTTCAAATCCCTTTTCAAAACTTTCTTTCCAAATTGCTTGAGCTACATGTTACATAAATTTGGCGTGAGGGTGTGGTTGTTTTCATCTTGAAGAGACGAAGCAATTGGCATAGGTCTGAGCTTCTGATTTTATAGTTTGAGAGACTTGAAAATCACGTTGGTTGGAGGTTGAAGATGACCTACGTGTCATCTTCCAACCAATGATGGCGTACCATTTGTGTTTTTCAAAAATCTGATTTATTATTGATTCTGTACATTATTCATTAAAGACCATGATATGCACAGAGCGCCAGATCCGTTGGATTTGATTACTAACGCGTTTTGACTCTAATCCAATGGTCCACATCTTTTACTTTTATTTTCTTTTTCTGATTTTTATATTTTAATTGTTTTAAATTTCAAAAAATCATAAAAAATTCATTTTTAGTCCAAAAAATCTGAAAAAATTATGAAAAATATTTTTGATTATTCTCTTTCTGATTTTTATTTTTTCACAATTTAATTTTGTGTTTTGGTATTTTTTATGAATTTTACACTTTTTTGATTTGTTTAAAATGTTTAAAAATACTTTTATACATTTTTAAATTCTGAAAAAATTATGGGATGATCCAATGATATTGTGACAAATATTGGTGACCTTATTTCATTTTTGTTTCTGACTATACTATTTTTTTTACTATTTTTGTTTATTTTACCCATTTATTTTAATTTTTAAAAATAGTTTCTGACTTTTAAAAATTACCAAAAATTTTATAAAATTTTTGGCCTCTTTTCTGATTTTCATATGGTCTTATTTTTCATTTCTTGATTAATTTGAATATAATTGATATTTTCCTCATTATTTTCCAATTTTTAAACATTTTTAAACCTTTTAATGTATATATTAATTATATTATTATTTTGTGATTATTTTCTGGCTATCTTGGGTTGATTTTTTGATCATGGCTTTATTAACATCATTGGATCCATGGTGTTGAGTTTAACTCCACAAAAATGGATGAATGATTTTAATAATAGTTTGATTAAAATTTTAATTCAAAAGTGGTTTATTTATCTTTTGCCCTAATCCTCTTCATCTCATCCCCTTCTCATTGCACTAAATGTTGTTGGAGCATGATATCTATATCATGTCTCAAAACAAATGGTGCATAGATTGCTATTGACCGACCTCAAAATAGGTGCGACTTCTATATAAGTCCACTTACGATTGCTTAACATAGCGCTAAATTTTGTCCCATTCAAATAAATGATCATTTGTGGCCCAAATTTATGATTGCAAGCCCAAGTATGTTAATTTGATCTCTTTGATCCAATAACCTTGAGATTCATTGTGTGGAGGATTTGGTTCTACCAATCCTCTAATGGATCTACAACACCTTTGGTCAACGCAGATCACTTAAACATCGTTGATCATTAAAAGGTACTTATGAGAATTCCAAATGGATGATATACTTGACAAAAATCAAATGTAACTTATTGTGTGGAGGCTTTGGTTCTGCGAATCCTCTAATGAGTTCCAAATGCAAGTTTCAAGATGGTCATCCAACTAACCACTAATTATTGACTTGTTTTATCTTATGCTTTTATTCTTTTTATGCTTTATGTACTATTTGTTTTTTAGCATTTTTTATTTCATGCCATTTTCATCTTTGCTCATTT
The DNA here is from genome assembly GCA_948472305.1 of Vicia faba. Taxonomy (NCBI): domain Eukaryota; kingdom Viridiplantae; phylum Streptophyta; class Magnoliopsida; order Fabales; family Fabaceae; genus Vicia; species Vicia faba. The sequence continues at coordinate 637,365,553 of OX451737.1, read as the reverse complement.
GAGCATTTATCTTATTGCTATTTTTATCTTGCTCACTTGAGCTTTTATTTTTCTTTTCCTAAGATACTTAATAATCAACATAAACCCTGAAAAAATATTAATGGTACTTGGACTATTTGGTTACTATCCTTGGCATTATGGAGCACGAGAATTTTTCTCGGACTTAGGATTAGAAACCTTGGCCTATCTTGGAGACCTTGTGATCTTATCTGATTATTTTGTCTGGAGCTCTTGAGGTTCACCTCAAGACATTGGGTTGCTTGTTTGTTTTTGTGTGTAGGTTTTTGTGATTACATCCTTTGTTTGTAATCTGGAATTCACCCGTATACAGCCGTTACTCTGCCCAATTTTTGTGAAGATTTAATACATTTGAAGAGGTCTAGTATCTTTGCTTACTTGGTTTCAATCCAAAGAATGGGAATTCTATCTTGGCTCATAATGTCAAGTTCTAGCTTCTTGTTGGTTAGATGGTTCTTATCCTTAGCTTTTATCTTATGCTTTAGGATAGCCTCTTCTTCTCCTCCCATCTTCTTTAATTTCAAAAATCTTCTCCCTCCTTTTGAAAACTCTTCTTGTTTTTGAAACTTAAACCATTTTCATAATAAACTTGGACTTAGGTCCACGCATTTTCAAAATATTTTTATAAATGAACTCCAATAAATTTAATAATACCTTGACATTTTTGTGAGAAGACTAAAAGTCAATTAATCTAATTTCAAACCATTTTGCCACTTTGGTTTTTTATCTTTAAACTTTTCTCAAAAGGTTAGACTCTTGTCAATCCTTGTAGTGATGCAAACAACTATACTTCTACAATATGTAATGAAGAGAGATATTTTCCACTTGGGTGTTGAGTGAGGCATTGTTGATTTTAAAATACAAGCCATATCCTCCACTTTAAGATGATGCAAATTCTCCTTTTTCATGATTGTGGGTAGTAAGTATGTTTTCCACACGGACAATGACAATGATGTCTTATCTCTTAAAATCAACCAACACACTTGTGTTTCAAACTTTTAAAAGAGGAACTACGTGTACCCTGATCCCCTATTTCACGAAAGGTGGTACGTAGGTACTAAAGGTTCGCAACCGCGACGGGTGCAAAATTCATAAAAAATATATTTCTTTTCTCACCTCCACCATCCATTTTATATATAACACATTCTTATAGCCAAAATATACAGATTTTACAAAGAGATTCCTGCAGAGTATCGTAGATGTTTAGGGTGCTAATACCTTCCCTTTGCATAACCAACCCCCTTACCTTGAATCTTTCCCCTTTTTTTGGGTTATTCGCTCTTTTCCCATTCCTTTGGAAACAATAAAGTGCGGTGGCGATTTTTATTTTGATTTGTATAAAGTCTAGTCAATCCAATGGCTTAGTCTTGAACATTTCTACCGCTACAGGAAGGAAGATCTGAAGGCCCTTATTCTGAATGATAAAAAGAAGAAGTCAAAGAAGACCGCTGGTGTCCTGAATCTGGGCAGAATATTCAAGGGACCGTTGAAGCAACTGGTTGATCTGACCTCCTCATCCAAAGAAGGGGAGAATCAAAAGGGAGATACAAGGGAGAAGGACCCTGGCCTAGAGGTTACTGTAATGACATAGATTACAATGATGAATAGTATCCTCCAGCTGAGGATAGATACAAATGGTTAGAGGATTGTCTGAGTGTAATGGAGATCCAAAGAATACCAGGGCTGGATTTTGAAGAGTTGGGTTTGGTATCTGGGGTTGTCATCCCATAGAAGTTCAAGGCTCCGGTATTTGCAAAGTATGATAGGGTGTATTGTCCCAAGCTTCATCTCCGTTCCTATGTGAGGAAGATCCAGCCTCACACTGCTGATAGGAACTTGTGGGTCCATTTCTTTCAGGACAGTCTATCGGGGACTCAGCTCGAGTGGTTCTATCAGCTGGAGGGAACCAATGTCTGCAACTGGGAAGATCTGGCTGCTGCTTTTTATAAGCAGTATCAATATAACACTGAACTTGCTCCTACTCTTACTCAACTCTAGAGTATGTCCACGGGTGCAAGCGAAGGTTTTAAGGACTATGCGCAGAAGTGGAGAGATCTGGCAGGGAGAGTCCAACCCCCTTTGTCTGATAGGGAGTTAGTTGACATGTTTCTTGGTATGCTATATGGTCTAATCTTAAATCACTTGATTGGTAGCTCCTCAGCTGGTTTCACCGAGCTGATATTGACTGGAGAAAGGGTAGAAGATGGAATCCGGAGCGGCAAGATCCAGAAAGATACCTCGTCAAATATAGTGAAGAAGCCATTCAAGGGTAAGAAGGAGGTCAATGCCATTTATAAATCAAGAGGTCAGAGCAGAGCTGAGCGCCGTCTAGCGGTAGGGGTTGTGATGATACCTAGGCCTACGACTACTCAACAACGAAACAATTAGCAAAGAGAAAGACCTCCAAGGAAGTCCACCCAGATTAATATGACGTTGACTAAGGTTTTACCCCATTTGTTAAGATCTAACTTGGTAACCTTAAAGGAGGCTCCCAAGAATCCTAACACCTCATCTCCTCATTATAATCCAAATGCTCGGTGTGCTTACCATTCTGAGAGTCCAGGCCATGATACAAATGACTGTTGGGCTCTGAGGAATAAGATACAGGATATGATCGAAGCCAAGGGGATTAAGTTTGATGCTCCGGAGAAGCCTAATGTCATAACTGCTCCCATGCCCAAGCACAACCATGGTGTTAATACCGTTGATACTGATCTATTTGTTACCTATATTGATGAAGTTTCCACTCCTCTTATGACTGTCAAGAAGAATTTGTTCCTATCCAGTTTATTTTCGGGTTATGGTGAAGGTTGCCACATGTGTCTATCTATGCCTTCTGGTTGTTATTTGCTGAAAATAGGAGTTCAATGCCCGATGGATAACTGAGAGATTTTGTTCGAAAGGACTCTGTTTCTGACTATTTTTCATAAAGATGTTGCTATCATAACCATTTTCACCAATCCTTCCAAGGTCTGCTCTAAAAGACCTGTTAAGATTACACATGCTCCGAGAATTGCTCCATTGATAATCACTTTTCCTGGCCATGTATCGTACTCCTTGGACAAAGATGTTCCTTGAAATTATGGTGCTGACGTTTATTACCATGGCGTCAAATAGGATTTGAAAACTGAAGAGGCTGATCCCGATGTCAGTAACATTGTCGGGACCAACAAAGTTACCCGAAGTGGAACGGTTTTCTCTCCCGAGATCTCCCCTAAGACTGTTGCTAAGCTTGTTGTTATTCCATCTGTTGTTCTTGCTAGTACTTCTGCTACTACTCCCATCCTTACTCCAGTTGTTACCCCTGCCGATGAGTCATCTGGGACTCGGGGCAAGGAAGTTATAGGTGAGCCTGCCCGAACGGAGGCACCTAGAAAAGTGGTTTTGGGATCCCCTAAGCAAGAAATGGAGGAAAATTTAAAAATAATCAAGAAGAGCGACTACAATGTGGTCGAGCAGTTGGGGCAGACCCCTTCGAAGAAATCAATATTATCTCTGCTGTTATGTTCCGAGGCCCATGCAAAGGCTTTGATTGCATTTCTCAAGACTGCGCATGTGCCACAAGAAACCTCTACTGACCAATTCAAAGACTGCGTGGCCAACTTGACTGCTGATAATGGGTTGGTTTTTCCAGATACCGACTTGACACCAAAGGGGAGAAAGCATAATGATGCTATGCATGTCTCGATCGAATGCAGGGGCACTACTATGGCTCATGTGCTAGTGGACACTGGATCCTCACTGAATGTTCTGCCCAAGAAGGCTCTTGATAGACTAGATTGTGAAGGTTTGATCTTAAAGCCCAGTAACATTGTGGTAAGGGATTTCGATGGTTCAAAAAGAATGGTGCACGGGGAGGTGGACATCCCTGTCAAAGTGGGTTCCCAAACCTTTGAATCCACCTTCTACGTGATGGATATCAGGCCATCGTACACTTGTTTGTTGGGTCGTCCTTGGATCTATGAAGCTGGCGCCGTTACTTCTACGCTGCACCAAATGCTGAAGTATCCAATGAAGGGGAAGATTGTCACCATGCATGGTGAAGAAGAGTACATGGTAAGCCACCTAAACTCTTTCAAGTATGTGGAGATGGACGGGGAATTCATAGAGACCCCTTGTCAAAACTTTGAAGAGGTTCCCCAGATCATGGCATCAACCGAGACTATCACCAGTGCGCCGAAGATCACCAAACCTCCTTTGAAGATGGCTTCTATCAAGGACGCCAGAGCAGTAGTTGAAGAAGGTGTGTGTACCATTTGGGGACAACTCCCTGAATTTCCTCACAAAACTGACAAGTTTGGTTTGGGCTTTACTTCAGGAGCTCAAAGGGATGTTCGACGTGCTCGGGCTGGAGGACCTCCCCTATGCATCAGCAATCGTGGGGTTAACGCTATAGAATACAATGATGAGGATTCTGATATTGACAGCTGAATCTACCCTACTACTAACGGTGGACCTAGTAACTGGACGACCCAAAGATTTTGTGCCGATTTCTTTTGTTCAGCAGTAATTGTCTTACTTGTTTTTCGAATTTGTAATAAACAATATAAACTCTATGGCCTTATGTCTTACCCGAGGCACAATGGTTTATTTGTGAGGGTTATTATATGTCATTTTCATATGTTATCAATAAAACATTGGGCATTTCTTGCATACAAATTTTGCGCTCTCTATCTTTCTTTTCTGCCTTTTCACTTAACAATACAATTATGCTCTTACACACACTCACATATCAAACTGCAGATCCATATCCACTCTGGATCCCATTGATAACAGTTCTGCTATTGCCAGTTATAACTTCGAAAATCCGATCAACCAAGCCAAGGACGAAGGTGAGGAAGATTGTGAGGTGCCTAGATAACTTGCTAGACTGTTACAACAGGAAGAGAGGGCTATACAGCCTCATCCAGAGCCAGTTGAGATGATAAACTTGGGTATAGAGGTAGACAGAGTGGAAGTCAAGATCACCACAAATCTGGAGACTAATGTCAAACAGCGGTTGATACAGATGTTGCACGATTATGTTGAGATCTTCGCCTGGTCATATGAAGATATGCCTGATTTAGACACTGATATTGTGGTACGTCGTCTGCCGACTAAAGAAGATTGTCCTCCCGTTAAGCAAAAGGTCCTCCGTATGTGCCCTGAAATGTCAAAGAACATTAAAGCAGAGGTTATGAAACAGTTCAACACTGGGTTCTTAGCTGTCACCTCCTATCCACAGTGGGTTGATAACGTCGTTTTGGTACCTAAGAAGGACGGTAAGGTACGGATGTGTGTGGACTACAGAGACCTGAACATGGAAATCCCCAAGGATGACTTCCCGGTTCCCCACATTGATGTTTTGGTTGACAACACCGTACAACACATGATCTTTTCCTTCATGGATGGTTTCTCTGGGTACAATCAGATCAAGATGGCTCCCGAAGATATGGAGAAGACAACCTTTGTCACACAGTGGGGCACTTTCTGTTACAAGGTGATGCCTTTCGGATTAAAGAATGTTTGGGCAACTTATCAGCAAGCTATGGTAGCTTTGTTCCATGATATGATTCACCATGAGATAGAGGTTTATGTGGATGACATGATAGCCAGGTCTCAAACCAAGGAAGAACACTTGGATCATCTATGAAAGTTGTTTGACAGGTTGAAGACATATAAGTTGAGGTTGAATCCGAACAAGTGGACCTTCAGGGTAAGGTCTGGTAAACTTATGGGGTTCATTTTCAGTGACAAAGGTATTCAGGTAAACCCTGTAAGGTGAAGGCCATACAAGAGATGTCAGATCCCCGTACTGAGAAGGAAGTTAGATGTTTCTTAGGACGCCTAAATTATATCGCCTGGTTCATTTCACATATGACTGCTACTTGTGAGCCGATCCTCAAACTCCTAAAGAAAGATCAAGTAGTAAAATGGAATGACGAATGTCAGACCTCTTTCGAAAGAATCAAGGAATACATTCAAGAACCACCAATTCTGATGCCTCCAATTGAAGGAAGACCTTTGATAATGTACTTAACAGTATTAGACAATTCAATGGGGTATGTGCTGGGTCAGCATGACAAGTCTGGTCGAAAAGAGCACGCAATATACTACCTTAGCAAAAAGTTTACCGACTGTGAAACAAAATACTCACTACTCGAGAAAACTTGTTGCGTTTTGGCATGGGCTGCTCATCGACTGAGACAGTATATGTTGACCCACACTACTTTATTAATTCTAAGATGGATCCAATCAAGTATATCTTCGAGAAGCCCGCGCTCTCCGAAAGAATATCAAGATGGCAAATGATCCTAACCGAATATGACATTCAATACACGACCCAGAAATCAATTAAGGGAAGTGTATTAGCTGATCATTTGGGTCATCAGGCCGTGGATGACTACCAGTCCATGAATTTTGAGTTCCCAGACGAGAATATTATGCTAGTGACCGACTATGAAGAACCTGGACTAGATGAAGGACCTGAAGAAGGATCCTGATGGACTATGGTTTTTGATGGAGCTTCGAACGCACTTGGTAATGGCATTGGCGTTGTAATCATATCTCTTGAGGACTGTCATACTCCTTTCACTGCCCGACTATGCTTCAACTGTACCAACAACATGGTGGAGTATGAAGCCTGCATCATGGGTCTCAAAGCTGCTATTGACCTGAGGATCAAGTTCTTAAATGTTTTCAGGGATTTAGCCATGGTGATAAGTCAGATCAGAGGAGAGTGGGAAACGAAGCATCTGAATCTCATCCCGTACAAAGATCACGTGCTGACATTGCTCCCACACTTTGAGGAGGTAACCTTTGAACATTTCTCACGAGAGGAGAATCAGTTAGCGGACATGCTAGCTACCATCTATTCTATGTTCAAGGTCAGGTGGGACAACGAAGCTCCCCGAATCACCATTGAGAGGTTGGATGAAACAGCGTACTGCTGTGAGATCGATACTAAAGAGGTAGCATATAAACCTTGGTTTCACGAGGTAAAAAGGTATGTCGAGGCTCAAGAGTATCCCGAGGGGGAACTTGTCAACGATAAGAAGTTTCTGAGAAGGTTCTTCGTGAAATTTTTCCTCAGTAATGGAATCCTCTACAAGCGCAACCATGACTCTACCTTATTGCGGTGTGTAGACAAGAGCGAAGAAGAGATGATTATGGCAGATCTACATGAAGGTACCTTCGGAACCCATTCAAGTGGACATACCATAGCTAAGAAGATCCTACGGGTAGAATACTATTAGTCCACTATGGAAGTAGATTGTTATCAACACTCTCGAACTTATCATAAATGCCAGATCTATGCTGATAAGGTACATATGCCTCCAGTTCCTTTGAATATCTTGACGGCTCCTTGGCCCTTTGCAATGTGGGGAATTGACATGATCGTAGAGATTAGACCTACCACTTCTAATGGGAATCACTTCATCCTGGTGGCCATTGATTACTTCACGAAGTGGGTTGAAGTTGCCTCCTTTGCTACTTTTACCAAGAACGTCGTGGCACGATTTATCAAGCATAATCTGGTTTGCCGTTACGGTCTCCCCGAAAGAATCATCATGAACAATGGTACGAATCTCAACAACACGATGATCACTGAACTCTGTAAGCAATTCAAGATACAACATCATAACTCTTCTCCCTACCGGCCGAAGATGAATGGCGTAGTCGAAGCTGCTAACAAGAACATCAAAAAGATCATACTGAAGATGACTGACATACAAATACTGGCATGAGATGTTACCATTTGCTCTTCATGGGTACCGTACCTCAGCACGGACATCGACAGGGGAAACACCCTACTCTCTGGTATATGGCATGGAGGTAGTCCTGCCTATTGAAGTCTAGATACCTTCTCTAAGGATTATGAAGGATGCAGGTTTGAACGAAAATGACTGGATCTAGACTCGACTTGATCAACTGAATATGATCGATGCGAAAAGACTTACTGGTGTCTGTCATGGTCAAATGTATCAAAAACAGATGATCAAGGCTTTCAACAAAAAAGTCAGACGCCAAGAGTATCAAGTCAGGGATCTAGTGATCAAGCGCATCATACTGCGGCAAGGTGATCCCAGGGGAAAATGGACTCCCACATACGAAAGGCCATTTGTGATCAAAAACATTTTCTCAGGTGGAGCCATGATTCTGACCACCATGGACGGTGATGACCTTCCTCACCGTGTCAATGCGGACATAGTGAAAAGATACTACGCATGATTAAATACCCGCTAGGTTGACTGGCCTAGGCAAAAATAAGGGCTTCCCGAAGAATCAAAAGGGTTCGGGCAAAAATAAGGGATGAAAATGGGAAAAATCTGTACACCCGGCAAGTTGAAAACCTGAAAAGGCAGCTTGGGCGAAAAAGGGTATCCAAGTGGACTGAAAACCCGAAAGGGCGGTCCAGGAAAAAGTTAGGGATGTAAAGCGTATCACTATGTCCCATTGGATCACCTTATGACCATAACTCAGTATCAACTATCAAGCTAGAACGACACCAATCAATCCAGTCAGCTTCGGACAAGCAGCAAAGTGATGAGACACTCGAAGACATAGCGGCAATAGCAAAATTGAAACTCAATGGGATTATTCCACATAGATGTTTTATTTTCTTTGTAGACAATATTGTATAGCTTTCTTTTTCATGGAGGCGTTCTCTTACTAGAGTGTTAGTTTCCTTGTACAAAAACGCCTGTTATAGGCCAACTTCAAGAAATTAATACAAGTCATTTTTACAAAACCATTTGTTTGTCTTTTTCTGTTTTGTCTTGAAAAAACGTCCAATGATTTATTCTTTACATATGCATTTGAATATAATCGCTATTCACAAATATCTGTATAGGAAACGAAAATATAATTGCTCGTAACTTAAGAAACATGGGCAAAAACTAAAAAAATCATGTCAAGCCCGACAGTTACTCTGTTCAGCAGGTACAGGGGCATAGACAGTTTTGAAACCAGGTCATCATTATGATCCTGTGACGTCTACACTCCCCCACAGAGTAGGGGAAATCAAAAATTTATCATTGGCTTCCCCAAACAGGAGTTACTATCCCCGGCAAGGCTCCCTCAGAGAGTCGACATCTGTTCCCCAGCCGAATTTTATAAATCGCAAGCAGTTCATAAAGTTGTCTCCCAAGCAGAGTTTATTTCTCTGAACACAGAAGCTCAATCTCCAACAGAGCTTATTACTTCAGCTACGGAAGTTCATCCTCCAACAGAGTTATTCCTCCATAGAGTTATTCTCAAGCAGAGTCTCTCCCCGACAGAATATCTGTAAACAAGGAGCAAATCCCCAACATAGTCGTCTCCGTTCACCATCCCCAACGGAAGTAGAAGAACCGTTTTATCTACAACAGTCCAGAATTCAATTTCCAGCACTCTCCAGTAGTAGTAAGGGATTTATTTTCCCAGACTCGGATATGTCACAATAGCATTTCATATTCATACATCATGACGTGCACATACATATTGCATACAACATAATTTCATTTATTTTGAGAACATCATCACACAATACATTTCACGCATCACATATAATTAACCCTCTACCTTTTCAGGAAAGATGGTTATCATCAACAATTCCAACAATTCAAAATTAAATCCATGAAGTTATACAGGTCACATCTGCTGACAACTAACGGAAAACCAATCCCCAAAACCAAACGGGTCAACTAATCTACGTGATCAAATGAGGCAAGCCCTACTATCCAGGCTTTCATTTCGAAGTAACCCTACTATCCAGGTTCCTTCTCATAGCCCTACTATCCAGGATTTCATTTCAAACTAACTGTACTATCCAGGTTCCTTCTCATAGACCTACTTTCCGGGCTTTCATTTTGAAGAAACCCTACTATCCAGGTTCCTTCTTATAGCCCTACTATCCAGGATTTCATTTTGAAGTAACCCTACTATCAAGGTTCCTTCTCATAGCCCTACTATCCAGGCTTTTATTTCGAAGTAACCCTACTATCCAGGTTCCTTCTCATAGCCCTACTATCTAGGCTTTCATTTCGAAGTAACCCTACTATCTAGGTTCCTTCTCATAGCCCTACTATCCAGGCTTTCATTTCTAAGTAACCCTACTATCCAGGTTCCTTCTCATAGCCCTACTATCCAGGCTTTCATTTCTAAGTAACCCTACTATCCAGGTTCCTTCTCATAGCCCTACTATCCAGGCTTTCATTTCGAAGTAACCCTACTATCCAGGTTCCTTCTCATAGCCCTACTTTCGAAGTAACCCTACTATCCAGGTTCCTTCCCATAGCCCTACTATCCAGGCTTTCATTTCTAAGTAACCCTACTATCCAGGTTCCTTCTCATAGCCCTACTATCCAGACTTTCATTTCTAAGTAACCCTACTATCCAAGTTCCTTCTCATAGCCCTACTATCCAGGATTTCATTTCGAAGTAACCCTACTATCCAGGTTCCTTCTCATAGCCCAACTATCCAGGATTTTATTTCGAAGTAACCCTACTATCCAGGTTCCATCTTATAGCCCTACTATCCAGACTTTCATTTTGAAGAAACCCTACTATCCAGGTTCCTTCTCATAGCCCTACTATCCAAGCTTTCATTTCGAAGTAACCCTTATATCCAGGTTCCTTCTCATAGCCCTACTATTCAGGATTTCATTTCGAAGTAACCCTATGAAACCACCCGACCAGAACCTATCATCTGGATGTAATGAAACATCAATGAAGTCGCCACCGAACATCTTTTATCCAGCTGAAAGGGAAATGTAAACATCGAGAAAACCTAAAGAGGGAGAAATCACATTCTTTAAACTGAGAGATCGGGTAAGGGAGTCTGTTACACGAGGGGAAGGTATTAGCACCCTACACGCCCGTAGTACTCTACGGTATCCATTCTTGTTGTCTAATCTAATGGGTGTTGTCAAATCCTATGTCTATGGCTTAAAGCTTAAAAGGGAATGCATGCGAAAGAAAAAGAAAACAATATTGGGAAAATAAAAAGATGTGCTTGGTTGGGCCCTACCCCAATGCCTACGTATCCCTTTTAAGGAATCAGAGCAGCCGTAGTTCGGCTTACATGTTTTGGTTGGTTTGTATTTTTTAGTTAAGGCAAACAAAAACAATCAAGATGGGAAAACATCGAATGAAACAACAAACAACTGAGATGGTCAAACATCGACTAAATAATAACAAGGTAACATGTCAAAGATAGCGAAACATCAAATGATAAAACGGATAACAAAACATCACACCTAGAAATGATATTGAGAATCAAAGTAGGATAACAAACAAATGCGATGGTGAAACATCGGCTTCAAATAAGTGTGCAATGGCGAAACATCAGCTAAGAGATAACAAGGCATCGTGGCAAAAGAAGGCGAAACATCGATAAAACAGATGACAAAACATCACACCTAACAATGATATTGAGAATCAAAGTAGGATAACAAACATGTGCGATGGCAAAACATTGGCTTCAAGCAAGTGTGCGATGGCAAAACATCGGTAAAAAGATAGCACAGTATCATGGCAGAGATGGCGAAACATCAATAAAACAGATGACAAAACATCACACCTAACAATGATATTGAGAATCAAAGTAGGATAACAAACATGTGCGATGGCAAAACATCGGCTTCAAACAAGTGTGCGATGACGAAACATCGGCAAAAGATAGCACAATATCATGTCAGAGATGGCGAAACATCAATAAAACAGATGACAAAACATCACACCTAACAATGATATTGAGAATCAAAGTAGGATAACAAACATGTGCGATGGCAAAACATTGTCTTCAAACAAGTGTGCGATGGCGAAACATCGGCAAAAAGATAGCACATTATCACAGAAGAGATGGCGAAACATCAATAAAACAGATGACAAAAAAAATCACACCTAACAATGATATTGAGAATCAAAGTAGGATAACAAACATGTGCGATGGCAAAACATTAGCTTCAAACAAGTGTGTGATGGCGAAACATCGGCAAAAAGATAACACAATATCATGGCAGAGATGGTGAAACATCTATAAAACAGATGACAACAAAAATCACACCTAACAATGATATTGAGAATCAAAGTAGGATAACAAACATGTGCGATGGCAAAACATCAGCTTCAAACAAGTGTGCGATGGCGAAACACCGGCTAAACCAGGTTTAAAAGAAAAGCCAAGAGGCACACAGACAAAGTAAGATTGGTTTGTATCTTTTACCTTGAAGAAGGGTTTGAGTTTATTAGAGGTGTTTTATGATTTGCCAAGAAAACAGATTTTTGTTTTAAGATGCAAAAGGCTAAGAAAGGAAAAACAACTAAGGGAGACTAGCCTAGCACTATCCCTAGTGTTATCATACAATGGTCGACCCTAAGGTTGAGGATAAAGGGAAATTCCTATTCTATGTTAGCATACATGGATTCCTATATTAGTCAACATGTCAAAGGAAGCTTAACAAAACTATCCTATAGGGAACATGCAATGAGAGCAAAGTCGTGATCTCAATTTCTAAATTGAGTGACTCATCGATCAACAATTAAAGAAGAAAAGCAATAAACATCCTATAGGGAACATGCATTGAGAACAAAGTCGTTATCTCAATTTCTAAATTGAGTGACTCATCGATCAAAAGCAAACACAACACATGTATCAGACAAAAACCAGAGGTCCTCCTGACATATATCAGCAACAGAGGTCCCATCATGCAATCAGAGAATTATGCAACATGAAAATAGAAGAAAGGAAATAGTGCAATACTAAACAGATAAATATCCGTAGCAACTGAGCAAGAATAAAAGAAACCCAGAGAACTTCAGGCAAGCTGGCATCAGTAGACAAATCAAGTCAGAAATTACGCCATCAGGATGTAAGTAATGAAGTCATCAGATATGAACAGATCCCATGGGTAATGTATAGAATTCATAATAACATGAATATATATCCTGCATAAACTATCAAACATGCCAAGCACAAGAACAGTGCCAATATAATAAATTGTGTTCCACAAATAAAGTGAAACGCAATAGCCCCAAGTCAAAACTGGAAAACTTTTCTCAAAGTACCTCGCACATTCAGCAAACAATTTAATATTCCATAAAGTGAATGATGTCTCACATAAGGGGTGGATGAAACATTATGAAGTGAGGAAAACATGATAACAATTATCAGAGCATTAGTTATGGTAGACAGAAAAGAAACAGGGACATGCACAATTAGGTCAAAAGAATAAGAGGAATGTTGCTCCTTTCTATCACCATATTGAATTGACAATTGAACATCAATCAAGGATCATGGGAGCTTGATAAGAATACAATCAAAGACCATATAGGTTAGTAGCAAACATAATTCAATCATGTACAATTAAATCAACCACAACTCATAAGCACAATGGAAGATGAATCCCACACAATGCATTAAAAGGTTCAAACATTCAAACATGGGGCATTAAGTGAAATGACTTGAGTTATTGTGGATAATCAGAATCAACATGATCATTAGGTGCCCAATTATAGGCCTCACTCAAGTTCACTGGCCATCAAACAATATGAAACAAGACATGCAACATCAATTAGGTACCTCCACTTCAAAAATACATCAAAAATAGAAACAAGGATCCATAATTCAAGCCAAAAGTTTCTTAACATCTTTGAAGTGTGTAAAAGTCAGAAAGCAAGTCTTAAGTTCATGAATGATTGAGGAGGAGATCAAATGAGGCCCAAAGTTCAAAACTAGTTGGCCAAACTAACAAAACTAGACAAGTTTTCAAAATAATTCATGGAAAAATATCAAACCAAGTCAAATAATTCAAGAAAAATGGTTTTCAGATCTTCAATGCATTCATGAACCATAATCAAGACTTGAATTCCAATAAAAATCCAGGGCATAAGGGTTTTGAAAAAATAAACTTGCACAATAAGCAACAAAACCCTAATTTTTGACTTTTAATCTTAAATATTGATTAAGTAAGATCAAAATTCAAACAATTCAAACCAAGATCATACAAATCACAAAGAAACCCTAACTGTCAGAAAACATATTTTTTTTCACATTTTTTGAATTAAGGAAAAGTCAAAAATGAAATTAAATCCAAACAATTAATCAATTAATCCAATAATCTCATCTCAAAATAAAATTCTAAACAAAATCATAAAAATGCCCAACCAAAATTATATTCAAATATTAGAACTAAAAAACACACATCTATGATTTTTTTGGAATTTTTGAATTAAAGGAAATATTAAAATAAAAATTAAACAAACAATTAATAATTAAACTATTATTTAAGGACAAAAATGCAAACCCTAGCCAAAAATCACAAAAAGTTCAAAATAAAAAATATATTTAGATTCTATGATTAAAGAAAATCTTGCATAATTTTTTTTAGAATTTTTTAATTAAAGGAAGTATTCAAATGAAAATTATAAAGCAAAAATTCAAAATAAGCTTCTCAAATTAAATTCATAATCAAAAATAGAAAAAAAAGCTAAAAAAATTTTAAAATCACATTCCAAAATTATTTTATGAGTCCAAGATATTTTTTGTGGCATTTTTAGATCAAATTAACTATTAAAATAAAAATAATCTTTGAACAATCAATTAATTAAACCTATGAATTTTTAAACCAATAAAATCATTTTAAAAAATTTCAAAAAAAATATGACAAATACTAGAAATTATTATTGGCCTATGGTAATTTTTCATGATTTTTGAAAATGTTTTGATCACAAAAATAAAATCAGAAAATCAAACAAAATCAAAAATATGAAAAATGCATTAAAAATCACATGGACCAATCAGATCCATCCACGCCATCATCTTCAACCTCCGGACCAACTCAAAACGCGCGCAAGACTTGTTCTAGGGCTCATGTTCAGGTCCATCATACATACTCATTTCTCCACCAAAATCAATGATTCCAATCACAAATCAAAGTTCAAACTACCAACTACATCATGCTTTTTACAAAATTCAAAATGATTGACCATGGATGTAGAAATCAGAGCAAGAAAATTGAGAAAATAATTAAATCTTGAAAAAACAGAAGTTCACCAAATCGCATATGCTTCAAAATCAAACGAGTTTATACATCAGATGTAAGATCTGGCCAGCTATGAACATGATCACAAGCTTTAAATCACATGAAACAAGCAAAATTATGGATAATCAAGATCTGAAAATTACCTTTCGAGTTGAGAAGTAAACTCAAATATGGCCTCTGAAACAAAGAGAAAACCCTTGTCCCTTGCTTCTAATGCTCCAATGAAGTGAAAATGGTTATGAATCGAGCTCTGGAATGGAGAATAAAGGAGCTTTGAAGCAGAAATTTTTTGAGAGAGAGATTGCAACTTCTGATTTTTCGAGAGAATGAATGTGTGCCTTCAAAGGGAGTGAAATATGGCTTATATAGAGTGACTGCTGAGGGTAGAAGGGTCTTTGAAAATACCAAGGCCGTTAAAATCAGAATTTGCAAAAAATAGAAAAATGAAGATTGTCCAAATGGTGATGCGTTTTGTTTCTACTTATGCCCAGCCTAGAAGTCATTTTGGTGATGTCATGTTGAGTGGAATTTTGAGCAAAGCATGTGCACTTGGTGAGCTGGCTATGTTGACAACAATCAAAACTGAAGTTGTGCAAAAAAATCTGCAACATGGGCATGGTTTTCGAATAATCTGGCTAGCTGACTTTATGCTTAGGCCATTTGAAATTCCTTCGTGCGTTTTGGATGCTTGAGGGGCCTTTCAAGAGCTCTCAAAATATAGAACATCTTAGGGCTTTGAATTTTCCAAATTGATGCTGCCTTAATGGAGAAATGATGTTGCAAACTTGAGGCAAAAATGAAAATTGGCCTGCCTGGTCCGCGCGCGTGCATGGGCATGCATGGTGTGCCTGATGCCAGCTTTGAGATACCAACTTTGAAGCATCACAACTCACTAAATTCTTGGCCAAATTGAATGATTCAAAGTTCAATGGGAAGTTCTCATGGGAGACTACAAAATGCTATTTTTAATTTTTCATATTGAAGCTTGAATCACAAGAAATTGATTCCACAAAATGGCATGCCAAGTGTTTGATGAAATTACGCGCGTGGCTTGCCCAAGAGAAGTCATTTTGGTACTTAGCATTTTTTTCAAATTTTAAGTTACGTCTTGAACAAGTTACACTCAAATTCACCCTTTCTCATGATTCAAAGATGAATTTGGGTATGGAATATGAAAAGAGGATGCTTGAATTGATGGTTCACCAAAAGTCTACTTGGTTAACTCCTGATTTTACTGACTTTGGTCAAAATGACCAATTTGCCCCTCTTAATCAATTGAACCATTTCCAATCCAAATTGAACCTCAATCTTTCAATCCTAAATGCTTAATAACATGTGGTGAACCATGGTAACAAGTTTGGGTGAAAAAGTCAGAAATCCTGATTAAATCCAAAACCCTAGTTTTGTGCCATGTGCTAGGAGATAGTTGATCAAGCTTCAAAACCCTAATTCCTCTGAGTATCATGAGAGACTCCTTGATCAAATTTGATTCCAATGATGATAAGATAGTGATGCTTCATGAATTGGCTCATCTAGACCCCAATTACTTCAAATTGGACCAAACCCTAATTTTGGTTAGCATCTTAGCAGACTGATGAACCATCTTCAAAACTTCAAATCCTCTGGACATCTTGGCCAATTTCTTGTACAAAGACCTTTCAAATTCCAATGAGATGTTGTAGCTTCCAAATCAAGACTTGTACATTGATAAATAGCCTTGATCAAGCAAAACCCTAATTTGACTGATGAATCAAAGGAGTGATTCCTTCTTATAATCAAACACAAACTTCAATCCTTTGATGACCCAAGGAGATGGATAAGATATCTTGAGATATGCAATAACTTTAGAGCCTGAAAGATCCAAAGGTTTAGATGATAAGATTCCACTTGAGAAACTTGCCAATGCAATCAACCTTCAAAGCTTGAGGAAGACTTGATAACCAAAGAACTTTGATCCCATCACAATATATGAATGTAATGCAATATGATATTCATGATGAAACATAAGCCTAAATCAAGAGGGTATATTTTGGGGTGCAACAACTGCCCCTATTCAAATATCTTCAATAAGATAAGTGAGAAAAGTGATAACTTTCGAGCGTTCAGAGTTGAAGATGATTGAATACAAAAGAACCCAAAAATTTACACTCTTGAAGAAGAAAGAAAAAGAAGTAAAAAAACACCCAAGACATGCGTCAGAATGAAGCTGTAACGCAGGTTGAAACAGAACAAAAACAAAAGAAGAGTAGACGCAACTAAACTTCCGGACAAGATGTGCCAGGGCAAAATTGGGCTTCAAAATGGGTGAGACAAAACTCAAACTACAGAGTATAGGCGAAACTAAACTCTGGAGAAGAAAGCGTACACGGGTGAGGAGGCGAAACTATGTGCTCGACCCAAAGCAAAAGTGGCTAGAGTGCGTGATTCTAAGAGAACTTGCTAATATCAACTAAGATAGACAATATGAAGGAACTGAAAGAATCTCAAATGAGGAACAAAAGCGAGACGGAACTCGACTCAATAACCAGTTAGACGAAACTAAACCAGATGAGTACCAGGACGAAAATGGATTTCACGCATGGATAACGAGGTGAAACTCGACCCAAAGCAAAGTGATGAGAGTGCATGTTTCTCAGAGCACCTGCTGTTCTCAGATCGATGGATAAACAGTGACGAAAACTGATAAAAGAATCCAAGGAATAAAGAGACTGATTTCAAACCAGGGACGCGGTACGAACACCACACTCGGTAAACGAACACCGTCAAAGGGTCCAAGGTACAAAAGCAAAAACGAGACATAACTCGACTCAATAACTAGTTAGGTGAAACTAAACTTGATGAGTACCAGGACGAAACTGGATTTCATGCACAGGGTGAGGAGACAAAACTCAAGCCAAACCAAAGCAGGGAGATTAGGGCGTACACCTAAAAACCTGCTGAAAGCGAATATCAGGGCAAAACTGGTATTCGAAAGGTGCATCAATAGACATTAGAATGAATCAGAGAGGGTAGTGAAGACTAAAGCCGAGAAGACCGCGCCAGGGAGAAACTGAACTACAGTCAAGAGTAGACACTCAAACAAACAAATGATTAACGTCAAAAGGATATTGGCATGGGGATGAAACTGAGATAATGAGGACGAAGACCTAGCTGGGGATTTAACCCGAAGTATTAGCAAATTCACAGGGGACAACATAAACAATAATGGCTTATGTTCCGATGCATGTTTGAATTCTTTTTCATATAGCACAATGCTCCATATAATGGAAATGCTACGCGTTTTGGTAGAGGCAATGTAATGATGTATGTTTAAAAAATCTTCACTGGGGAATGGCCAATTGAGAAGCCAAAACCAAGAAGTCAGAATTTGACATGACTTGCAAAAATAAATTGCAAAATCCAGAGGAGAGGAGAAAATACGGGGAACCGCTAGAGAGGGAACCTCGGAGAGCTGATGCTTCGCAGGGAATAACAACCGAGCAACCAGTAGAAACGGGCCACAAACATGGAGAGGAGCTGCAAAAATAAATTACAAAATCCTAGAGAAGATCAGGTCGACACTGTAGCTTTTGGAGAAGATAACGCACGACCGTGTTGAGGATGATACCAAGACAACAAACCTGACGCGAGGGATGAAAACCTTTGCTGGGGGGACAGGGCTCTGCTGAGGAAACAAGACTCCACCGAGATACAGAACTCTGTTGAAAATTCTCGTTGGATAGAGATTTTTGGAATACGACCATGGACGGATCATGTAGATAGTCACACAGTATCAAACTTACTGGGGATAAGGGAAGATCTTAACATAAGGATGCCCCAGTCAACAAATTGGATGGGAAATGAGAGGCCATGGTGAGGGATCTCTATTGGCAACTCCGTTAGAGGGTTGAAACTTCTTCAAAATGTGAGTTCTTACTTAAACAACTCCACTGGGGATGTGCGACATATCCAAACCTGAAGTCTTAGAATGAAGCTTTTAAAAGAAGATTCCTGGGGCAATAAAACTTCGCTGTGAATACAAAACTTCACTGGGGATACGAAACTTCCCTGGGGATAAATAGAGTCCCAATCATACATGGGCTCTGTCCAAATATTCCCTTCTTGACAATCATTAAGCTCTTTACAGGTGTTCAACATGTAAACTCTTTTTTTGATGTCAGGCAAATGTTTTGCATGCAGGAAGATGTTTATTTGGGGAATGACATACCTGATGCGATGATTATTTAGGCCTTTGAAGTTGAAAATCTTAACAAGGTGTCGCATCTCTGTTGTGAATGAATCATTGGCTAGAGTGCAAAAATTTCAAAACTTTTCTTCCTCTTTTTTGAAAAACGAGTCAAGATGCGGGTGATAAGATACCAACATGAGTATGCAACGCATATTTTGGAGTTTAGGAAACGTTATCCTGTTTTAGAATGCTTTAGAGTTAAACCCTTGTTTCAGTTAGGACTTTTAGAGGTTGTAACGTGGCCTGGTACGAGGTTTTTTAGAAAAAAGTTTTTCAAGGCTCAAGTTATTTGGTGCCTACCCCCTTCGTGATATTCTCCTGTCCTAAGTTCAGTTGACTTATCACAAGCATTCATCTTTCAAAAGGATTTATAACGGTTGAGTGATCACAACAAATTCTCCAACATGATTGTCACTTAACTTTTGCTGCTTTTTTTATATATTGTTGTTCCTCTTCTTTTAATGAAAATTTTATTGGATAATCTCTTTTTTTCTGGACTTTTAGGCTCTCTTTTCCCTAAATTTTGCCTAGAAAAAATATTTTGAATTTCAATTTTTGGGAGTCCAGCGGGATGCCCTAACTTTTGCCTAAGCGACTTATTTTCAAGTTTCGACTTAGCGGGGATTTTTGTTTCTTTCTTATTCACACCTTCTACTTTGAACAAGTCAACATGACTTTAGGTCTTCGAACCTTTTCTTTCTTTTTCTGTTTTCTTTTTTTTTGAAGAAAACAAATGCCTCGTTCCTTGGTCGGCAAGGGATAACCATTATTGTATCGATTCGATCTCGACCTCAGGACCTTGTGAGGAAAAGAACATCATGGTTTAGACATTTTTCCCGTTCTCATGATGAGAAAGATAAAATGTGGTGACCCTCAGATGGGACATTCCTTCTGAAATTTGAATTCTTGGTCAAATCAACTGAACATCTACCATGCCCTAGTTTAAAATAAGGTTTTTTTTAACGAAAAGGAAACTCCTACTTCGAAGGCTCAGAGGGGTTAACGAGGGTCTAACTCCCTTCTATCTCAGGTGTTTGGGGATTGAAACAATGCATGTACATCGTCAACGGGGTTCTACTCAAAATCATACCACTACAGTCATCATTTTTAGCTAAACTCCTTCCTCCAAACCTTTGGCTAAGCAAAAGAATCGGCATTGGTATAAAAATGCCCGAAAAATCGATTAAAGAGTGATACTGAATGGATTAAGTAAAAATGAAACAATTTTTTCAAGGAAAAAATATTCAACACATCAAGACTGACATTCGACTATAAAAAAAATCCTATATGCAGACAATGCTGAAACAATCAATCAAGATAACACATGAAAGTGCGGCAAAGAAACGTAATGAAAGCCATTATAGGGAGGAAATGTTTCCAACTAAGTTCGCCGATCTCGCCGACCTGCCATAATCTTGATATTACCCTGACCCATGACCTTTACTAACAACATGAAGCTGTGAAACAAATTTGCAAGGCATCCACCAGTACAGTGAAAGAGAATCCCAACAATCATAGAACTAAACATGCCCCTTGCACAGTAGTAGTTGTGTTTATTATCCGCATTTCAAGCGATCAGCTAATCATGACTTAGATTACCATTTCCGTGTAAGGCCCACGAAGTTTATATGCACACGTTTATCAAAAATACTGGACGTTTTTGCAAACAAAAATAGTAAAAAGGGAGAAAAGAAAAGCATACGTATACTTGAAAGAAGATATTCTATTGATTTTGAGAAATCAGCCTGTGAAAAAGGCATTTACAAATGGAAGCAAGAAATTATAAAATCAAAACAAACAAGTGTTTATAAATGGCAATGTGAATGTGAATATCCATCAAGTCTCGACTTTGCTATGACTCTTATGACCCCCATCTTCCTGCTTTTAGACAGATCTTTCTTGGATTAGCCTCGAGCTTATGACAGGTGACGGAACAAAGAAATAAACAAAGGATCTCATGCTGAGCGTAGTTATTTGCTTTAAGTCCCTAACTTTTTCCTGAATCACCCTTTCGGGTTTTCGATTCACTAGGACACCCTCTTTTTGCCTAAACCGCCCTTTCAGGTTTTCAGTTTAGCGGGTTTTTTATTATTTTTTATGCAAACTATTTTTTAACTACGTCAGCATTCATAGCGAGATGGAAGTACTCTCCATCCATAGTTGTGAGCATCATCGCTCCTCCAGAGAAAACTTTTCTGACCACGAAAGGACCTTCATAAGTCGGAACCCACTTTCCCCTGGGATCTCCCTGGGGAAGAATTATCCTTTTTAGCACAAGGTCACCTGGCTTGTAACACTGAGGCCGCACCCTCTTATCAAAAGCTTTCCTCATCCTTTGCTGATATACCTGACCATGACATACATCCGTCAACCTCTTCTCGTCAATAAGTTCCAACTAATCCAGCCGATTATGTACCCATTCACTTTCATCCAGCTCAACATCTCTCATGATCCTAAGAGAAGGAATCTCGACTGCTACCGGCAATACTGCTTCCATGCCGTACACTAATGAAAATGGGGTTACCCTAGTCGAAGTACACACAGTGGTGCGATAACCATGCAATGCGAAAGGCAGCATCTCATGCCAATCTTTATAGGTTACCACCATCTTCTGCATGATTTTCTTGATATTCTTATTGGCCGCTTTGACAGCACCATTCATCTTTAGTCGGTATGGGGAAGAATTATAATGCTTGATTTTGAAGGACTTACAAAGCTCCTTCATCATCTTGTTGTTCAAATTAGACCCATTATTGGTAATGATCTTTTCAGGCACTCCGTAGAGACAAATAATATTGTGCTTAATGAACCTAGTTACCACTTGCTTGGTGACATTGGCATAGGATGCAACTTCGACCAATTTTGTAAAATAATCGATGGCAACCAGAATGAAACGGTGACCATTGGACGCAGTCGGTTTAATTTTTCCGATCATATCAATTCCCCACATCGCAAACAGCTAAGGGGAAGTCAAGACATTCAAAGGTACTGGCGGCACATGCACCTTATCAGCATAGACTTGACATTTGTGGAAAACCTGTGCATGATTGTAACAGTCAGTCTCCATGGTGGACCAATAATAACCTGCTCGCAAAATCTTTTTAGCCATAGTATGCCCGTTGGAATGGGTCCCGAAATCACCTTCATGTATCTCTTGAATGATTCTAGCTGCTTCTTTCTTGTCAACACATCTGAGCAGTAAACCGTCATGATGCCTTCTATACAACACACCACCACTAAGAAAGAACTTGGCTGAAAATCTTCTCAAGAACTTCTTATTTGTAACGGATGCCCCTTCAGGGTACTCTTGTGTTTTAAGATATCATTTAACATCATAAAACCAAGGGTTACCATCTGGTTCCAAACTGGCCTCAAAACAGAAAGTTGGCTCACTCAAACTTCTGATGGTAATGGAAGGTGCCTCATTAGCCCACTTAACCTTGAACATGGAGGACAAAGTTGCCAGTGCATCAGATAGATTGTTTTATTCTATGGGAATGTGTTCAAACATGATCTCTTCGAAGTACAGAATCAGCTTCATAACATGCTCACGATAGGGAATTAGGTTCTGATGGCGAGTCTCCCAATCTCCATTAATCTGGATGATAACAAGATTAGAATCCCCGTAAACTTTCAAAAATTTGATGCGCAGGTCGATCTCCGCTTCAATGCCATAAATGCAAGCCTCATATTCGGCCATGTTGTTAGTGTAATCGAAACAAATACGAGCCGTGAAAGGAATGTGGTATCCCTCAGGGGAAGTGATAATAGCTCCGAAACCATTTCCCATGGCATTAGAGGCACCATCAAAGACAAGCGTCCAACGTGATCCCGGCTCAGGCCCTTCATCTGGGTCTGGCATGTTACAATCCCGAATATACATAATTTCCTCATCTGGAAAATCAAACTTCATCGGTTCATAATCATTCATGGGCTGATGAGCAAGATGGTCGGCCAGTACACTACCCTTAATTTCTTTTTGAGTAGTGTATTGGATATCATATTCAGTGAGTATCATCTGCCAACGGGCTACCCTTCCTGTAAGAGCTGGCTTCTCAAAAATATACTTGATTGGATCCATTTTGGATATCAAGTAGGTGGTGTGAGTTAACATGTACTGCCTCAAACGTTTGGCGGCCCAGGCAAGCGCACAACAAGTCTTTTCCAGCAATGAGTATCTCGACTAGCATTCTGTAAACTTCTTACTTAAGTAGTAAATAGCCTGCTCTTTCTTTCCTGTCTCGTCGTGCTGACCGAGGACACAACCCATTGAGCTATCCAACATAGTTAGATACATGATTAGTGGCCTTCTTTCCACTGGCGGCATGAGTATGAGAGTTTCCTGCAAATACTACTTTATTTTGTCAAAGGCCTTCTAACAATCCTCATTCCATCTCGTTGTTTGACTTTTCTTCAACAACTTGAACAAAGGTTCACAGGTGGCTGTTGAAGATGTGAAAAACACAAGAAGGGGGGTTGAATTGTAAAACTTAAAATCAAATGCAGACAACACGTTATTTTTATCCTGGTTCGTTTGATCTCAAACTACTCCAGTCCACCCGTCAAGGTGATTTCGCCTCTCTCCAACGAGGTCTTAATCCACTATATTCAACTGAATACACAACTGCTTTAACAACTGTTAAATCCTTCTTGAGTCTAACCACAGACCGGTTTATCTCAAGGAATTTCTCTTACAGATAATTGAACAAAAGTGTGTTTGATGTTTTCTAGAAAAACTATATATCACAACTGTGATAATACACAATATTAAGCTTAGATGAAACTAGATTGCTAGAGCTATAGAGTAAGCGAGGTTGAAAGCTTTAGCAAAAGTGAGAGCGTGCTTGAGGATGATTAGCTTAGGCGTGTATATGCGAGTAGAGTATTAGCCATTTCTTTTCTCACTGACTTGTTTAAATAGCCTAGGAATAGATACGTTGCTGTCCATAAATCCATTTCAATGCTCATAACGTTCTTTCCTTTTTGAGAAGATCTTTGTCTTGGAATAAAGCCGTTGGTAATTAATCTGTCTTGAATGCATAGTAACATTGACACTTCAGAGTGTTTTGCTAATGATGATCAGAGTGTTCTTGGCTTTAGCTTATTCTGACGCTTCTGAGTGCTGATGACATGGTTAGGATCTTGATCAGAGTCAGAGTATGTTATGCGCAGATTTTGTTCATCAGGCTTCAGCGTATAGCACATGTTATTTGATCTTCTGATGCTGACATATCTTCTGATGCTGATGTTGATACTGATATTATGATGCTGATTCCATCAGAGTTTCTGTAAATACACAACATAATTTTAAGTGGCATATATGTCTTATAAATCTTACAATTTATTTAATCTTGTATTTTGTTATCATCAAAACTCTAACTGAGGGTTGTAGAATCAAACTATGTTCTAACAGCTGTGAGATGAGAATTAAATCTAGAAATATAGTTCAACCTTCCCAAGAAACCACGTACTTCCTTCTCTGTCCTTCGTTCAGGCATTTCCTGTATCGCTTTTACTTTAGTCGGGTCCACTTCGATACCTTTTTCACTTACAACAAAACCCAACAGCTTGCCAGGTCTCATCCCGAAGGTGCACTTATTCGGATTCAACCTTAGCAAGAACTGCCTCAGTCTCTCAAACAATTTTTCCAAATGAACAAGATGTTCCTCTTCTGTGTCAGACTTAGCAATCATACCGTCCACATAAACCTCAATCTCTTTGTGAATCAAATCATGAAAGATAGTGATCATAGCACGCTGATATGTTGCCCCGACATTTTTCAAACCAAATGGCATTACTTTATAACAGAAAGTTCCCCAAGGCGTGATAAATGTTGTCTTCTCCATATCCTTTGGAGCCATCTTAATTTGATTGTAACCCGAAAAGCCATCCATGAACGAAAACACTTTGGAGTGAGCAATATTATCGACCAACACATCAATATGTGGAAGAGGGAAGTCATCTTTAGGGCTGGCCTTGTTCAAGTCCCTATAATCCATACACATCCTGACTTTTCCATCCTTCTTGGGAACCGGCACAATATTTGCAATCCATGGCAGATAATTGATGATCTTTAAAAAATTTGCGTCCAACTGCTTCTGGACCTCCTCTTTGATCTTTTTGGACATCTCAAGATGAGTTCTTCAGAGCTTTTGCTTGACAGGGGAACAACCTTCTTTGAGCGGTAGTCGATGCACCACTATGTCTGTATCCAACCCAGGCATATCCTCATAAGACCAAGCGAAGATATCAAAATAATCACGGAGTAGCTCAATCAATCTGACCTTTATACTTTCTTAGAGATATGCCCTTATCTTGACTTCTCTTCTTACCTCTTCTGTGCCAATATTCACCACCTCAATCAAATCCTGATTCGGCTGGATAACCTTTTCCTCTTGTTTTAACAATCTTGCTAATTCCTCAGGAAGATCACAATCCTCATATGCTTCTGCTTCATCTTGATAAATAGGAGTATCAAAGTCATAATAATCCATAGCAGAGTCATTATCAATATATTCGGTGGTGGAAGTGCATCTGCATGAATGACATTTTGGCGTTTTTAGTGATAGTGTGTGAAAAGAGAAACATTGCCATTTAAATAAAAAAAAGGAAAGGAACAAAATTTTAAATGCAAAAAACGTCCTTTATTTCATGATAAACTTTTTGAAAATAAACATGGTGGCCCTACAAAAATGATTCACCACGCCTAGGGCAAAGCGTAGGAATTATGATATGATAATAAAAGAAAACAAGAAAATTACTCCTCAGCGCTTGAAACTTGGATAAAATCCACAGAAGTCCAATTGTTGAGTGTCTGGCCTGAAATACTCGGATGAATCCAATCTTCGATATTGTAGCCATCAACCCTCTCATCACCAACTGCACTGACGTGTCCTTCTTGAGTAGCACAAGGACGGGAAAACTTCACAGGAGTAGATAAACTAGGTGGTCTGGGAGTTGTACTCTGCTGACCTGGGCTAAAACCAAGACCAAATTTATTAAATTTTGGGGTAACGTCCAGCACCTGACCCCAACCTTCAGGGTTACCATTTTCCACCACAGCTCTCGCATCCTTGAGAGAAGACATGACAGTTTCAGGTTTCCTTTTCTGCTCTGGAGGAGGAAAATTGACAGCATGAACTGTCTCAAACGCCTGAAATGGAGTCTCATGTATCTCACCTTCAATTTCAACATAGCGGAATGATGTCAAATGACTCACGATGTACGCTTCCTAGCCGCACACAGTTATCACTTTTCCTTCTGCAGGATACTTGAGTTTCTGATGAAGAGTAGAAGTGACTGCCCCTGCTCTATGAATCCACGGACGCCCCAACAAACAACAATATGCTGGCTGAATATCCATCACAAAAAAAGTAGCCGTGAAGGTGCGCGGACCGAACTTGATTGGTAACTCCACTTCTCCAAACACTAACCTTCGAGACCCATCAAACTCCTTCACCATCAAATCACTAGGGCGCAGCTCCAGTCCAGAATAATCAATCTTCATTAATGCTGACTTGGGCAATACATTTAAAGACGACCCTGTGTCCACCAAAACCCGGGATAAAGTAGTTCCCCTACACTCCATCGAAATATGAAACTCTTTGTTATGGTCTGGCCCCTCCGGAGGAAGACCAAAATCTGTGAAGCCCAGACCGTTCCCGGCAGATATGTTAGCACAAACATTCTCAAACTGATTGACGTTTATCTCATGTGGCACAAACACATTCTTTAACAACTTCATCAAAGAATTTATGTGAGGTTCTTAATAAATCAACAGAGACAGGATAGACATCATAGAAGGAGTATGGCTCAGATGATCAATTATGCTATAATCACTCTTTCTGATAATTCGCATTAACTCTTCAACCTCATCAGGAACTGAAGAAGCTTCTGGTATCGGAATTGGTTGAGTCACATTAGCTGGCGTAACCCTTGGATTACCAATCATCACCTACTGTTTTCCTTTTTATCTTGCAGAAGCATCTGCCGCATCTTGCACATTGGAAGGACCAAATACTCTCCAGCTTATATTCATTTGACCCATACCAGAAAATTTATGAACTTCCTCTTCATTATCTTCAGCACATTCTTCCTTAGGTGAACGGGTACTTACATCCTGCTTCACCCCATGGTAATAAACATCAGCACCGTAATGCCATGGGATGGCCTTCTCACTGGTATACGGCATGGGACCAGGTACCGTAATCATCAAAGGGGGTGACCTATATGGGGCAGGAATGCGCACAGGGGTGTAAGGAATAGATACCACAGCAACATCTTCTTCGGTAACCTTGTGGTAGCTCGGTTTTCTATCAAACTGTAGGAAACCCTCCTTTATCATCAACTGGATACTAGCTTTTAAATCATCACATCCCTTCGTTTGTTCTCTACAGTTGGCACACTCTGAAGTACAACCCGAGAAAATAGAATTGTCAAGCAAATACCTCTTAACATAGCATAACAGAGTAGTTACTTGTTCCACATTCATGATCAAATTCAACACTTCACCATTACCATCAATCATATTAACAACACCCCCCCATGCCTCGACATTGGGTTCTGATTAACATTCAGACCAGTCACGGGAGTAAACTCAATTGCCTTAGCATCCAACAAGTCTTGTACCTTGCACTTCAACGCAAAGAAATTGTCAGTAGAATGCCCAACTCCGCCTGAATGGAATTCACATCTGGCGTTAGCATCATATTTAGGGGGAAGTCTTGCGGGTGGTGGTGGCATATTTCTCAAACTGATCGACTTCAAATCGAGCAAATGGTGGAGTGCTTCAGTAAAAGATACCGGTAAGGGATCGGATTTTCTAGGTTGCCTCTGCTGTTGATTATTATACTGATGGGGAGCATCTTGCTGTCTTGGTTGTTGAGGCACTGTATTCGGACTCTGCTGCGGAGGAGCATTAACAGAAATAGAAATAACATTGATTTGTTGGTGTTGACGATCCTCTCTTCTTCCTCTATGAGAGTAAACCGCGCTTGTGTCTCCTTTCCTTTTCTTAGGGTAAGTGTTGAATGGTTTCTTACTGCCCCCTGATGAGCCACTAGAACCTCCAAACTGAATTTTCCCCAATTTCAAACCTACCTCAATCCTTTCACCAGCCATAACCAAGTCTGCAAATCCTGCTGAAGTACTTCCTATCATGTGCTCATAGAATGGCCCTTGCAGGGTACTCATAAACATATCAATGAGTTCTCTCTCCATGAGTGGAGGTTGAACCTTTGTAGCCGACTCATGCCACTTCTGAGCGTATTCCTTGAAAGATTCTTTTGGTCCCTGTGACATATTCTGTAACTGAGTGCGATTAGGCGCCATATCCATATTGTACTGCTAATGTTTGACAAAAGCCCGAGCAAGAATATTCCAACAACGAATATGGGTTTTTTCCAACTTCCTGTACCACTCCTGGGATGCCCCATATAGGCTATCCTGTAAAAAGTGAATCAAAAGTCCCTGATCTTCAGTATGCACCGACATCTTTCAAAAATAAGCAGTTGCATGAGTAATAGGACATGAAGTTGCGTTGTACTTTTCAAAAACAGGAGGCTTGAAATTTGGAGGAACTTTTACCCCAGACACCAACCCGAGATCATTAGCATTCATACCAAGGACTCCTTGCCCTTCCACAGCCTTCAAACATTCTTCCAACAACCGATACTTCCTATCCTCAATCTGAACCTCCGGCTTTGAACGCCGAAGAGAAAACTGATCTTCATCCTGATCAAAATTATAATCCTGCTCCTGATAGTTCCTTACACCGCCCTGATTCTCTCTTGTGTTCCCCACAAGACGAGGTCCCGGAGACGGGGGAAACTGCCCTACATTGCACACAAAAGGGTTTCCAGGCATCCCGTGAAAATTTCCATCAGGCTGATCTTGCACATCTTCCAATCCTACAGAAATGTCCTGATAGATCCCTTGATTTCCACTATCCCCTAGATAGCAGCGCTAGTTGTTGATAATGGCAGCTAGTTCCTCCTGTCAGCGATTCACATTGGTGATGACCTCCATGAACTGGGTCATCTGAGCAGCCATCTGGGCCCTCATTTCAGCGAGTTCAGCTTGAACTTGTTCCATCTGTCTTGGCAAATTGTTTCTGATGGAATACTGATGAGTAGCCGTCTTGAATTCTGAATAAGAAAGGCAGAAGAATAAGAATATCGCCTTGAGATAACCTGTAATGTTATGAAATGCATGATGTGCATGATATGTTTGTCATTTCCAGGTATTCAAGAGTCCTTTTATGCATCAACCACAGTGTGCAACCAAAGATCAAACATACAATCAAAGGGAAAAAGGATAAATAAGACAAATACTTCAATTATTTACAAACAAAAGAAACGATGCTCAAGCGATTTCGGACAAAATAAGTGTTTCAAAGTAAACTTAACAAAAGTGAATAATAAAAACAAACAAATGGTCCCTTCAAACAGTTCTGGGGGTGACCAAATACGCCAAAAGTAAATAACAAAACCAAATCTCCGGAACAAGACACGCTTCAAGGTGTTGACAATACTCTTCAAGCTTGGCTTTCTCCTTCAAAAGTTGTGATGTGGCTACTTTACTTTCTTGAAACCGATCCTCTGTGACAAGCCTATGGGATACTTCCTTCTTAAGCTGAGCATATTTGTATTTGAGCTGTTTTTCCAAGCTTTGAATCTTCTTCCTGTATCTATTCTCAGGTACCTGAAGCTTCTGGCACTCTTGCTAGGTCTTACTTAACTCTTCTTCCATTTCAGCATGAGATCTCTTCCTAAAACTGGTTGCATCAGAAGTTTCCCCTTGAGCTTCTTTGAGTTTGCGAGCTAAGTCATCCCTTTCTTGATCTACCCAATAAAGTTTCATCCCCGCCTCGCGGTCTTTTGCACGAAGTTGAATGTTCTCAACATGAACCTCGGTGAACACCTCGGTAGGCACCGTGTTACTCAGAACAGTAGGAGTTTGCTCACATATAGGAGCCGACCTTGCAAATGGTAACCGCAAAATCTTAACCCTGGCTCTAATCCAATCCAAATAAGGAACCCTAGCAATAGGAACCTTCTTGCCCAAAGTAGTTCTATCCTTCCTGTGAATTCTCTTCCAAGCGCTTACCATTCTTTTCATCATCACATGATCACTTCCTCTAACAAAATACATTAATTCAGACACCTCAACCTTTGGCGGTCCATCCATTGCATATCCCAATTGAAGATAAGCAAGCACGGGATTATAGTTGATACACCCCTTAGTTCCTATGAGGGGAACATTTGGGAAATCTCCGCAGCTAGTGATAATACTTCGTACTTCCCCCGTGTCATAATTCCACCGGATATCAAATGAAGTGAGGTTGACAAGTCTGGATGACCATTGAAGATAATGTCTGGTATCCACGAAAGGGACACTTACCAGTAGGTGCAACTTGAACCATTGATACAACATCGAATGGCACAAACTTACATTACCTCCTTTTCCGTGCCTGGAATGACTGGTGTAAAGAGTATATGCTAAGAGTGTCGGTATCGGGTTCTTGTTTCTAAAAACACAAATAGCCTCCAAATCCACAAAATTTCTCTTGCGAGGGAAGAGGATGATCCCGTATATCATGAGAGCAAACAGAGAGTTGAAGTCATTCCAATTCCCTTTCTTCGCCCGGTCTTCAGCTTTCTTCACTAAGAAATCCAAATAAAACCTTGTAGTATCCTCACTTGATTTCTAATTGTCTTTCACCTCTTTCCAACTCAAATGAAGAATTTCATCAATAACTTCGAACTTCGGCTTCTCCGGCACTTGGACAAAAGGAACTTCATTGGACAAATTGATATTAAGCAGGTACACGAACTCTTCTAGTGTGGGAACCAGTTGGTGATCTTGAAAAGTAAAAAACCGTAATTCCTTGTCATAGAACTGGAAGAGAGTGATCAAAGCCATTGGGTCAACTGGAGTGTTGAGGATTAGTAACAAATTGCCATAATTTTTGTTGAAATTATTCAGAACATCACTCTTCAGATAAGAACTCAACCTCTTCAATTCAGACACATCAAAAGTAGGAATCTGATAAGCGAATGTATGCCTGGTGGGCTCTTTAACACGAACTGAATCAAACTCATCTGACGGGAGTCCAACCATTTCTGATGAAAAGAAGGCTCTCAAATGTCCCTAGAAGATGACATGCGCATGCTAGTTTTTTTTTTACATCATTTTTTGGGAAATAAATATGCTATGATGCAACATGACAGGATCAAAGTTTCACACTGGATCAAGGCTTGACCAATACAGAACAACACAACTCAAGATCAAAAGAAAATCCCAAAGCTTCAAAACTATCATGGGAACCTGAGTCACCTTCACAACACAAAGTCACCAACAGTACCTGTAATAAAAGATTTCCCGCCCCTCTCACGGGTGTAGCCTAGGTCAAGGTAAGGTTAAAATCCAAATCAGAGTTCAAGAGCTCGACTGTCGGTATCATCATACGATATCACCTTCCGAACTACCTCTGAAGTCATGGGTCTCATGGTCAGGTCTATAAAGCATCCGCCTTATAGCTGCCATGGACACTCTATTCCTAGTTCATATGGAATTCACTCATATCCTGGTGTGATACGGTGGGAGAACTGACTTGAAGTTTTACGTTTCGTTCGCACTTGTGCGGTTAGCAAGAGTCGCCACCAACTTTTCTTTTATCCAAAAGGAAAGGTAAAAAAGCACAGGAAAGACCTTTCGAGATTTTTCTCGGGTTCGGGGGGTAGATCATGAAAAGGGAAGGTATTAGCACCCTTTTCATCCATGGTTTTCCATGGGCTCTTAGTTAATTGTTTAGATCACTTGCTTTCATTTGATTGTGTGCTTGTGGCATGGGCTTTGAAAGTATTTTGAAAAATCTCTTTGTAATGGTTCTCGTATCTATAATAACGTATACAAAGTTTTATTTCGAAAAGTGGTTCAAGGATGTGTTTGTGAATCGTGTTTCGAAAAGTGTTTTGAAAAGAGGTTTTGCAATGGTTCTCGTCTCTATAAGAATGTATACAAAATGTTTTGTCTTTTTGAAAATGTTTTGAAATGAGAGTGTAGGTGTAAAGAGTTTTTGTCATGAGCAAACGAGTAACTAAGAGCGAATCTATCTACTCGAAAGGTCTTAAATTGTTCTTTTCTTCTTCCTTTTAATGGTGATATCTTACCATTGATTTGGTAAGAAGCCCCACCATTGGATGTAAAGGGACAGGCGTGAGTCAATTTCACAATCATTGAAGGCAACTTGTGAGACGCTTTAGCAATTTTCATAAGGGACGAGATAGTTTTAATCGAAGGCAACATCGAGGGTCATCGAGAGACTACGATCTTTTTTTTATCGAAGGGTCATTGCTAGAGCGTCCCATATTCGAGGGACATGATTGTATTTCCGAGGAAACAAGCGGGGTTACCCTAGAGGTGCACGTGTGAAAAAGTGTGTTGGTTTCAAGTTATTTATCCTTTGATTAGATCATCTAGCGATTGATTTTTGAATCTTGCCATACACGCCTAGTTACTATACAATATATGGAAAACAGTAAATTATGGGAATTGAAATTCTACGCTATTACATAATGTTCGGGAATGGGGGTACAATTGTTACAAATGGGGATGAATCAAATGAGATAGCAAAATCCAAATAGCAAGCAATACAACCAAATCGAATGTTTGAGCAATTTAATTAAAGCTATGCTAATCCATGAGATAAAATTAACAAAGTATGAAATGAAATGTTAAGTAATTACATGAAAAGACAAAGATAAAACCTATTCTTAAAAAAAAATTGATTAAATTAAAATCTTTTATTATTTTTTTTGTATTTTATTATGTAAAAACTAAAGAAAACAAATAAACAAAATTAGTATTATTTTTTTTGGTATTTTATTATAGCAACTAAATCTAAAACCAAATTTAATAATAAAAAGAAAAATGATAAAAAATTAATTTACAAAACTTTAATAAAATTAAAAATGTTTTTTTAATTTTAAGTTTTTTTTTTAGTATTAGTATAACAATAAAAAACGAAATGTAAAAGAAAAAACAAATTAAGCAAACAAAAAACGCAGTGGGCCTTAAGGGACTTGGAAATGAGGCCCAAATGAAAGTGTTATCCTTGCTGTTAACAAAACAAAACAGAATGGGGGTGTATGACCAGGCAATTCGAATGGGCTTAAGGGTTTGTAAACGAAATAGGCCCAATACTCTTAAATCAGTTTAGTTGTTGATTAGAGGTTCAAAGCAAATTAGGGTTCTTGACCCTTTATTACAGCGGCGCCGTTCTCACCTTCTCTCATTCATCTCTTGTTCATCCTAACTCTCCCATTTTTGTTCATCTTCTCACCTTATCACTCACCTCCTCCTAATTTCATGAACAAAACACTCTTGGCCTCTTTGTCTCACCATGATTTACGTTTTCTTTGAAACCCTAAGTTCAGATTTAAACCTAGAAACAACAAAACTGTTTTATCTGATCTTCCCTCCCAAATTTCTGTTGCCGGAGCACTCTCTCTCACCTCCTAACCAAGCTCTAATGGTTTTTTCTTGAAAAGTTGAAGTTCTGTTGTTATTAAAGCTTGAACGATTTTATTGTTTTTTGTCTTGTTCATGTTCTTTTCTATTAATCAGACTTGTTATCCATTGAGATGCAGGAAATAACTTTTAGGGATTTATGAGAAAGATGAAAAGTTTATACCTGTTTGGAACTCTTCTGTGAAATCGAAAGGGATGGTGAGACTGAGGGTGGCGCTCCCTGGTGGCGGGATTTGCGAGGGGGAAGAAATGAAGATTGAAGGCGCGCTTTTTTGGTAACTTTCTTCTATTCTCTTTGTTGAGCAATGAGGATGTTGGTTATCTTCTGGATTTTGTGGTTAACAGTTTTTCTTGTTTTTTTTGATGATATTGGTTATCTTCTGGATTTTGTGGTTAACAGTTTTGGGAATTTTTCTGATGATGGTTGTGACTTGGTTGATTTGAGACTGGTTTAGAATTTGTTTGATGATGGTTGTGACTTGGTTGATTTGAGACTGGTTTTTGTTGTTGGTTAACAGCTTTGTTACAGGTTTGGTTCTGTTACAGTTTTTTAGATTGATGATGTTTCTATGTGTTTGACTTGAGATCAGGTTTGGTTTTTTTTTGACAGTTTGAGACTTGTTTCGATGATTGTTCAAATTTGAGACTTTTGGCTTGAGAGTTTTTACAGGTTTTCTGTTTTGGTTTTGGATATGTTTTGGTTATGGATCTTGCTACTGTAACAGGTTGCAGGTTTGGTTGATGGTTTTTGAGGCTTGACAATTGTTTTTGATATTTGGCTTAGTATGTTTGTTGATGGTTTATGATTTTGGTTGCGGTACTTGAGAGGTTTATCAGTTTGGGACTTTGACAGTTTTGGAGGTTTTTGGCTATACAGGTTTTGAAGGTTGGAGACTTGTTTTCAGTTTTCTGAGTTTGATAAAAATGTTTTCTCTTCCTATCTGCTTGAGAGTTTTTACTGTTATATTGACGTTGCTTTGGTTGAATTTCTATTCAAAATGGTGGGAAAACCATCAAATTTTGAATATTTTGGCATATTGTTCTTATGCCCTTTTTGTTGCAGTTTTTGTTTTCTAGCAACTTCTATGCAATTGTTACAGTCAAGGCAACAGGGTTGTGCATCCCTAGGTGACTTCTTTCCTCTCTTCTCTCAATGACACTAAGAAAGTCAATTGCTCTTTTGCTTTTTTTTTCTTCTGAAAAGTTTGCAATAAAATGGAAAATGATGAATTGGCTCCTTGAACAAGTTTTCTGCTTGTTTTGACTTAACTTATTATATTTCCATACTTCCTTTTGTTGATGCTGTCTAGCTTATGCTGTTGCCTCGTTTGCATTTTGTATTGCCATACTGTTGTTTGTTTTTGCTGTTTGGGCAATTTTGTTTGGCTCAGTTTGCGCCTTCTGTTTTGAATATTTGTTAAGCTGCTGTTTGGGAATTTGGCTGTTGTTTGGGTATTTTGTTTGTTTGGACAACCTTGCTGCATTTGTTCTTGTTTGGATAACTTTTCTTGCATTTCTTGTTTGGACAACTTTGTGGTATTTTTGTTTCTTCTTTTTGTGAACCAAGAAGAAAAATCTTCTTGTGATTTGCAAATAGAGGAAATAAATTAGGATGAATTAAAATGGCCTTCTGATTCCAATTTGCAAACTTTAATGATGAATAGCACTTTTTTTTTCTTTTGAAAAATTCTTGCTTATGCCCAAAAAAATTGTACTAACTATTTTTCTGTCTTTTGTTTTCATGTGAGCACAATTAGATGTGACAAAGCAGGGGAAGCAAGAAACTCTGTGGCAAGCATGGAAGCAGGGGAACTTCAGTCAACCTTAGGCATAGATCCATTTAGATTTTCTTTGTAATTTAGAGAGAAACATTCTTGTATTATAATCAACAATTTTACTAATTTATCTTTTAAATACAATAAGTTGTAAAACATAGAGTATTTAAAAGAACCAATTATTTTGTAACAATGTTTGAAAAAAATTGAGAAAGTCTTATGAGATATTCTGGTGTCCATTGAAACCCTTTACTGTCAATAACTTGTAATCTTCTCTTCGCATCATAACTGATTCTTAAAGATTCCCAATCAGGATAATTGAAACAAAATGCTCCAATCTGATAATTTAAATTCCAATAATTATGTAATCTTGCAACTGTATTCCAAACCAATATGCATTGTATATTCCATTTCCTGACCAAGAAAATGTTTTAAAAGATGCAAATCATCTGGTTAACCTGGATTAAACAATCATGAGTATCTTACATGACAACCTTAAATTACATCTCTTGTCCCAAACAACCATGCCTTGAGAACAAACACTGTCTTTTCAGTAAACTTTGAGAAAACATGAAGATCTGTGAAAACCAATTGAATCTTTTTGAGAATTAATTTTCTTTTGAGAATTGCAAGAAAAACCCTAGTTGCTGGTTTACTGCCACATAAGAGAATTTGTCTGATCGATCCCTGAGCTAACTTGAATACCTGAGAAACCCTAGGGTTATGTTTTCTATGAAAAATGGGAGGGAAAATTTTGGGGTACAACAACTGCCCCTGTTCAATCTTCTTGAACCTGAAGAGTTAGATTGGCGAGTTTTTTCGTTCGTGACTCGAAGGTAAAAGATGATTGGACACTAGAGTGCCCATAAATTTGCAC
Source organism: Vicia faba (assembly GCA_948472305.1). Lineage (NCBI taxonomy): Eukaryota > Viridiplantae > Streptophyta > Magnoliopsida > Fabales > Fabaceae > Vicia > Vicia faba. Next base: position 637,329,118 of record OX451737.1, on the reverse strand, counting down.
TCGACAAAAGTGTAGCTGAGGGAATGGGCTTAAAGATGTCATTTGGAGAGTATGTTAGAATTTTGTTGGAGATGGGCTTGTAGATGCCATCCAATAATGTTTGTTGTAAACCACAAGAATAAGCATCAGAATGGTGTCCGTATTTGGAACGTATCTGAACTGTATCTGTACTTGAATCTGAATAAGTAGCAGAATGGATTTTGTGTCTGGAGCGTATCTGAACTGTTTCTGATTGAAGTCTGAATGAGTAACATAATAACTTCAGTGTCTAGAGTGTATCTGAACTGTATCTCGAAATTGGAATCTGAATGAGTGACAGAAGGACTTCCGTGTCTGGAGTGAATCTGAACTGTAACTTGAAATTAAGTCTGAATGAGTAACAGAATGACTTATGTGTCTGAAGTGTATCTGTACTGTATCTGTAAGCTGAATGAGTATCAGAATGGCGTCCGTGTCTGGAGCGTATCTGTATTGTATCCTGAAACTAAGTCTGAATGAGTAACATAATGACTTCCGTGTCTGGAGTGTATTTGTACTGTATCTGTAAGCTGAATGAGTATCAGAATGACTTCCGTGTCTGGAGTGTATTTGTACTGTATCATGAAATTTTTGAATATTTGTTAAAGATAGCTGTTAATCTTATCCTGAAAAGGGTAAAATGTTAGCTGAAACACAAAGTTATGTTGCATGAAATGTATGATGCAATAAATGTGTTTTATCCATGTTTATGATATATGAATGTAATGTATGCGTATGTAAGCTGATTTGCTGTATTGCTGAGGAAAATGACTGCTTCTGAGGAAAATAAATCCTTGACTGCTGAGGATTCCGTTGTGAGGGTAATGCCATATACTTCTTGAGGAATCTGCTTGGGGAATCCAGAGAATTTTAATGACTTTTACTGGGGATTATTGACGGGAGTCTTTGTTCTGTCGAGAAGTAATAAAAACTCTGTGGGGAAAAGCTTAATTCCGCCGGGGAGTTCAGGAGTTTGGGTTGTATGCCAATCTACTTGGGAGTTACCCTAGGTTGGGGAGAAACAAAAGTTAACCGTTATCTGGCTGATTTTCAGGCTTCAAGACAAACTTGCTGGGGGAACCTGGAGAAACTGGATGATTTCCGCTGTGGGTTGATAGTTTGAAGTTTCGGCTCCACTAGGGATTGGTAGTTGGTAGTCTCAGCTCCGCTGGGGATCTGTAGTTCAAAGTTTTTGCTCCGCTGGGGATTTGTATGAAGTGTTGTAAGGATTGCTCATGGAATATCCTAAAGACGTTTTCCTAATATTTCAACCTGTTAGTAATTGTTCTTTTCCATCCTGTTTATTTGTAAACAGTAATTATGTTCAAATGCATATGTTCATTAATGAATCATTGGACGTTTTTGCAAATAAAACACAAGTGTAAAGAAAAAAGGCAAATAATTTTCTGTACTTTGAAAGAGATATCTTTGTATTTACTTTGAATAAGTGTTTTGTACAAAGGAGACATACTTCCTAGTAAGAGGATGGTGTCATAAAAGTAAAAAAAATTTATACAAAGAAATATAGCTATGTGTGTAAAAATCCCATGGGGTTTCCATTCTGCTATAGCCTTCGTATCTCCGAATATCTTGTCCATTCGTTACTTCGGCTGAAGATGATTGAATTGATCAGAAGCTCTGAGTTTGTCCGTGAAGAGATTGTCCTTAAAGTGATCCGACGAGACATAGTAATACGCTTTAATTCCCTAATTTTTGCCTGGACCGCCCTTTCAGGTTTTCAGTCCACCGGGAAACCCTTTTTTGCCCAAGTCGCGTTTTCAGGTTTTCAACTTGCCAGCTGTACAGATTTTTTATTTTTTCCCTAATTTTTTCCTGAACCTTTTGGTTCGTCGGGATGCCCTTGTTTTGCCTAGGTGTGTCAACCTAACGGGTCTCTTATGCGTAGTATCTTTTGACTATGTCTGCATTCGCAGGGTGCGGCAGATCGTCGCCGTCCATGGTGAATAAAATCATTGCCCCACCAGAAAAGATGTTCTTGATCACAAATGGTCCTTCATAGGTAGGAGTCCATTTTCCCCTGGGATCACTTTGTGGAAAGATGATGCGCTTGATCACAAGATCTCCAACTTGATACACTTGGCGTCTGACTTTCTTGTTGAAAGCCTTGATCATCCGCTTTTGATACGTCTGACCATGGCAAACAGCAATAAGTCTCTTCTCGTCAATTAAGTTCAACTGATCAAGTCGGGTTTGGATCCAATCGTCTTCACTCAAACCAGCATCTTTCATGATTCTCAAAGAGGGGATCTGAACCTCGATAGGTAAAACAGCTTCCATGCCATATACCAAGGAATAGGGTGTTGCCCCAGTTGATGTGCGAGCTGTGGTACGGTACCCGTGGAGAGAAAACAGTAGCATCTCATGCCAGTCCTTGTAGGTGACTGTCATTTTTTGTATGATCTTTTTGATATTTTTGTTCGCAACTTCGACTGCACCATTCATCATTGGCCGATAGGGGGATGAGTTTTGATGTTGAATCTTGAACTGCTCGCACAAGGCGGTGATCATAGTATTGTTAAGTTTTGTACCATTATCGGTGATGATCCTTTCGGGGATACCGTACCGACAAATAAGGTTCTGCTTGATGAAACGAGCAACAACATTCTTAGTGAAAAATGCGAAGGAGGCTGCTTCGACCGACTTTGTTAAGTAATCAATGGCCACCAGAATGAAGCGGTGTCCATTGGATGCTGTAGGCTTGATCTCCCCAATCATATTGATCCCCCACATAGCGAAGGGCCAAGGAGCTGTTAAGACGTTTAGAGGAACCGGAGGCACGTGTACCTTGTCTGCATAGATTTAACATTTATGGTAGGTTCGGGAGTGTTGATAGCAGTCTGCTTCCATGGTAGACCAATAATAGCCTGCCCGTAGAATCTTTTTTTCCATCGTATGCCCGCTAGAGTGAGTGCCAAAGGTACCTTCATGCAATTCAGCCATGATCTTTTCAGCTTCAGCCTTGTCCATACAACGGAGAAGAATAGAATCATGATTGTGTTTGTACAATATGCCATTACTTAGGAAGAACTTAGATGAGAATCTCCTTAAGAACTTTTTATCATTGACTGAAGCTCCTTCAGGATATTCTTGAGCCTCGAGATACCTTTTGACTTCGTGAAACCAGGATGGTCCACTACTTCTTCGGTATTAATCTCGTGACAGTGTGCGGGTTCTTCCATCCGTTCAATGGTGATCTGGGGAGCCTCGTTGTCCCAATTAAGTTTAAACATGGATGACATTATAGCTAGATCATCTGCAAGCTGAATTCTTCTCGCGGGAAGTGCTCAAAGGTAATCTGCTCGAAATGTGGTAACAACGTCAAGACATGTTCTTTGTAAGGGATGAGGTTTGGATGCTTAGTATCCCATTCTCCTTTGATCTGGCTGATGACCAAAGCTGAATCCCCAAACACAACTAAAGATTTAATTCCCAAGTCTATAGCAGCCTTGAGTCCAAAGATGCACGCTTCATACTCTGCCATGTTGTTCGTACAGTTGAAGTAAAGTCTGGCGGTGAAAGGAGTATGACAACATTCTGGGGATATGAGTACAACACTAATACCGTTACCAAGCGCATTGGATGCCCCATAAAAGTACAGGGTCCATCGGGATCCTTGTTCATGTTCGTCATATGGTCTGATATCTTCAATTTTGTCCAATGTCATGATGTCTTCGTCAGGGAAGTCAAACTTCATGGATTGGTAATCTTCAACAGCTTGATGAGCCAGATGGTCAGCTAACACACTCCCCTTTATAGCTTTTTGGGTCGTGTACTGTATATCATATTCGGTCAGGATCATCTGCCATCTAGCTATTCTTCCAGACAAAGCAGGCTTCTCAAAGATGTATTTGATCGGATCCATCTTGGATATCAGCAAAGTGGTATGAGTCAACATATAATGCCTTAGCCGGCGAGCAACCCATACCAAAGCGCAACAAGTTTTCTCGAGCAGTGAATATCTTTTTTCACAGTCGGTAAACTTTTTGCTAAGGTAATAAATGACATGCTCTTTTCGGCCAGACTCGTCATGCTGCCCCAGTACGCACCCCATTGAATTCTCTAGGACGGTCAGATACATGATTAGCGGTCTTCCTTCGACGGGTGGCATCAAAATAGGTGGTTCTAGCAAATACTCCTTGATTTTATCGAAAGCAACTTGACAGTCATCATTCCATCTAACTACCTGATCTTTCTTCAACAGCTTGAAGATTGGTTCACAAGTAGATGTTAGGTGGGAAATGAACTTATCAATGTAGTTTAGGAGTCCCAAGAAACCTCTGACCTCCTTCTCAGTGCAAGGAGCAGGCATTTCTTGTATAGCTTTGAATTTGGCAGGATCAACCTCAATGCCTTTGTTACTGACAATGAAACCTAAGAGCTTACCGGACCGGACTCCGAATGTGCACTTATTTGGATTCAATCTTAGCTTGTACTCCTTTAGTCGGACAAACAACTTTTGCAAGTGATCAAGGTGTTCTTATTCAGTTTGTGATCGGGCTATCATGTCATCTACATAGACCTCTATCTCATGATGTATCATATCATGAAACAAAGCTACCATGGCGCGTTGATAGGTTGCCCCGACATTCTTCAGTCCGAATGGCATCACTTTGTAGCAGAACGTACCCCATTGTGTGACAAAAGTAGTTTTCTCCATGTCCTCAGGTGCCATTTTGATCTGGTTATAGCCTGAGAATTCGTCCATGAAAGAAAATACTTTGTGCTGGGATGTATTGTCAACCAGGATGTCGATGTGTGGAAGTTTAAAATCATCTTTAGGGATGGCCCTGTTTGAGTCTCTATAATCCACGCACATTCTCACTTTTCCATCCTTTTTAGGCACGGGAACTATGTTAGATCCCCATTGTGGATAAGAAGTATCAGCCAGAAATCCAGCATTAAACTGCTTCATAACTTCTGCTTTGATCTTCTCTGACATGTCAGGTCTCATGCGGCGGACCTTTTGTTTCACTGGTGGACAGTCTTCTCTAGTGGGTAGACGGTGTACCACAATGTATGTATCAAGTCCTGGCATGTCTTCGTATGACCAGGCGAAGATTTCAACATAATCATGCAGTAGCTGAATTAGGCGCTCCTTGACACTCGGCTCTAGATTGGCACCTATCTTAATTTCCGTTTTGTCTTCCTCAGTACCCAAGTTGATTTTATCCAACTGCTCTTCATGAGGCAGAATAGCCCTTTCCTCTTGTTGTAATAATCTGGCCAATTCCCCTGGCACCTCACAATCTTCCTCACCTTCGTACTCGGCTTGGTAGATCAGATCTTCAGAGTCACTGAAGGTTATAGCAGTATCGTTACCCATGGGATCCGGAATGGAAGAGTACCTGCATTTGTGAGTGTGGGTGTGTGTAAGGGCATAGCCATCTTTAAACAAATAAAATGTAAAAAGAAAGACAATGAACACAAAAGTTTATATGAAAAACGTCCATGATTCATTAATGACATATGAAGATGAAAAATAAGAACCCTTACAAATGGACCTTTGTGCCTCGGGTAAGACACAAGGTTAAAAAAGTACGAATTGTTTGTGAATTATTATAGATTCAACAGAAATAGAAAAGATAAATTACTGCGGTATGAAAGTAATCGGAACAAAGTCTTTTGCTTCCCAGTTGCACAGTCCTCCGCTGACAGTAGGAAAAATCAAGTCTTCCAGGCTTCCCTCTTCTTCACTGTCCTCTAGTGCATTAACCCCTTGGTGATTGATCTTCACAGGTGGCCCTCCGGCACGGGCGCGGCGCACAACCTTGTGAGCAGTTGAGGTGAACCCCAAGCCTAAATTATCTGATTTGTAGGGAAAGTCTGGAAGCTGCCGCCAGATTGTGCTTCCTCCCTCTTCAACCACTGCTTCTGCATCCTTGAGAGATGACATCCAAGGCGGAGGTCTGGTGATCATGGGTACAGAGGACACTGACTTGGTCGCTGCTATCTCCCGAGCTACCTCCTCAAAATGCTGGAAAGGAGTTTCGATGAATTCGCCATCCAATTCTACATAACAAAACGAATTCAAATGACTTATCATGTATTTCTCTTCGACATGAACAATAATAATTTTCCCCTGGACAAGGTACTTGAGCATTTGATGCAGAGTAGAAGTGATAGCTCCAACATGGTGGATCCAAGGTCTTCCCAACAGGCAAGAATAAGAAGGACGAATGTCCATCACATAGAACATGGAGTTGAAGGTTTCAGTTCCCACCTTAATCAGGATGTCCACCTCCCCGTTGACCATCCTTTTAGAACCATTCAAGGCTCTGACAATTATATTGCTGGGTTTCAGGGTTAAGCCTTCACAATCCATTCTATCCAAGGCTTTCTTCGGCAAGACGTTTAAAGACGAACCAGTGTCTACCAGTACGTGTGCTAGGGTTGTCCCTCTGCATTCCACCGAGACATGCAAAGCATCATTATGTTTTCTCCCTTTCGAAGTTAAATCTGCATCGGAGAATCCTAGACCATTGTCAGCTGTTAAACTAGCCACACATTCCTGGAACTGATCAGCAGAGGTTTCTTGTGGCACGTGGGCCGTCTTCAAAAATCTTATCAGAGCCTTAGCATGAGCTTCTGAACAAAGCAACAGGGCCAACATGGAGATCTTTGAGGGGGTTTGCCCCAGCTGTTCCACCATATCATAATCGCTTTTCTTGATTATTTTCAAAGTTTCCTCCATTTCTTTTTGAGAGGTTTCAAGGATGATCAACGGTTGAGCCCTCGTCCTGTCGGGCTCTTCTTGGATCCCTTTTCCTCGAACATCAGTAGCAGCAGAAGGGATAACCATGGGGGTCATGACTTCTTCTATAATTGGTGTACTGGAAGATATGTTTACTGTTGTAGAGATAACCTTAGGAGCAGCTGAGGGTCCAAAAATTTCCTTTGGAGGGGCAATCTTTGGAGAAAAGATTCTTCCACTACGGGTAACTTTGCTTGTTCCGGAAATGTTACTGATGTCAGAATTGTCTTCTTCAGAACTCTCTTCATCGGCAGTCTGTTCAATCTGTTTGACACCATGGTAGTAGATTTCTCCACCATAGTTCCATGGTACTGATTTGTCGGACTTGTACGGGACTGGCCCGGGCATGGTTAACTTTAAAGGTGCAGCCTTCGGAGCAGATGTAATCCTAACAGGTCTTTTAGGGACCTTAGAAGGATTGGCGAATATGGTTATTATTGAAACATCTTTAACAAGAGTTGATAAGACAAGAGTCTTCTCAAATAGGATTTCTTGGTTATCAATTAGGAGTTGGATGCCTATCTTCAACAATGGACAGTGGGTTAATGAGGATGAACAAAGGTGACAATCTTCTTCACAACCTGGGAAAACCCCAGCCTTCAACAAATTTAACTTGATTATAAGGAGCGGAGTTATCAAATCATCTACAGTAGAAACAAATAGATCCTCCTCAACAGCATGGGCGTTGTGGTCGTGCCTTGGCATTGGAGCAGAGATAACATTGGGTTTTTCAGTTGCGTCGAATTCAACTTCTTTAACATCTATCAAATCCTGAATTTTATTCTTCAGGGCCCAACAATTTTCAGTGTCGTGCCCTGGGCTCTCCGAATGGTAAGCACACCTGGCGTTCAGATGGTAATATGGAGAAGTAGTGTTAGGATTTTTAGGGGCCTCTTTCAGCATGGCAAAATTCAACTTCAGAAGATGTGGTGGGACTTGAGCAGGAGTCATGTTTATCTTGGTGAATTACCGTACAGGCCTTTCCACCCTTTGCTGATTGTTTTTAGGCTGATCATTCATCGACTGATTGTTTCTTGGCTGGTCTGATGCAGACTTTTGAATCATAACAGCCCCCACCACTGGCCGGCGCTCAACTCTTCCTTGACCCCTCTGAGAGTAGACAACTGACACTTCCTTCTTTCCCGTGAAAGGTTTTCTGATGGCAGCAGAAGTAGATGCATCTTTTTGAATTTTCCCACTTTTTATACTGGCCTCCACTCTTTCTCTGGTTAGAATCAATTCAGTGAACCTAGAAGACGAACTTCCAATCAGGTGATTGAAGAAAGGACCTCACAGGGTACCCAGGAACATGTCTACTAGCTCCCTCTCAAATAAGGGTGGTTGCACTCTTCCGGCCAAATCTCTCCATTTTTGGGCGTAGTCTTTGAAGCCCTCATTGGTAGCCATGGCCATACTTTGTAGCTGAGTATGGGTTGGCGCTAAGTCGGCGTTGTATTGATACTATTTATAGAAGGCGGATGCCAAGTATTCCCAATTATGGACGTCTTCTCTCTCCAACTGGTAGAACCAATCAAGCTGTATTCCTGACAAACTGTCTTGGAAAAAGTGAGCCCATAAGTCTTTGTCAGAAGAATGTGGTTGAATTTTCCTGACATTAAATCGTAGGTGCATCTTTGGGCAATACACCCCATCATACTTAGAAAATAGTGGCACTTTAAATTTAGGAGGGATTACAATTCCAGAAACCAACCCTAGCTCCTCAAAGTCCAGCCCCGATACTCTTTGCACTTCCATAGCAGCTAGACGTTCTTCCAAGTTCTTGTATTTGTCATCGGCCGGAGGATACTGTTGTTCGGAGTAGTCCTCATCTTCCTCTTCTTCTGCTTCAGAATCAGATGGCACTGCCGTTCCTTTTCCTTTTCCTTCCCCCTCTTCAGATGTTGATGGGAATTCCAAAGTTCGCCTGGCTTGTCCTTCAAACCTTCTGCCCATGACAACCACACCGACTCGCTTCTTCTTCTTTTTCTCTTTCTCTTTCTCTAGCAGAGTCTTGAGCTCCTCCTGCCCCTTGGCTAAGGTCAAGAGTAGCTATTGAAATTTTGAATTCTGAGCTTGTAAGTCTTTGACTGTTTGTTCTAGATCCATCTTGCTAAAATAAACAGCAGGGAGATGAGGAAACTTGGTGTGAAGACCTGCTTATGCATATGATGAATGAAGATGCGATATGCAAATGATTTCAAGGAAATTTAGAAGATTTAAATTTGTTCAAACCAAAAATAACACATATCATATTAAATAAAACCAAGTTTGAATACATCATACCTCCTCGGGCTTACAAAGAAAGAAATTGAAATAGAGCAAAATTCTCAAGATAAAAAGACCGAACGCATCCTCTTTGGAGCAATGTAGGTATTCAGATTCTTCTCTTCATGAAGCAGCTTGGTGAGCTCCAGAACCTTCTTCTCACTGGTGTAGTACTGGGTTTCAAAGGTGTCTCTCTCTTCCTTCAAATGAATCCAGGCTTTCTGTAGGTCTTCGAGAGAGGTAGGCATGTCAGGATGAAGAATGGTGTATGGGACGTCTCCTTCAATAACAGGATCAATGATGACAGGAAGGATGGAAGGGTAAGGCATTAAGAGACTCTGGGCACGAGCCCGTACCCACTTAAGGTAAGGCTCGAGAGGGATAGAGTTTTTATGTCCCAAAGTCCTACTGTCCACTTTGTTCACCATTCCCCAAGCACGTGTAAATCTATGGCGGTAACCTTTGTCTTCTTTGTTGTAGTCAAAAACCAGACCTCGGATGAGCATCTCATGAGGGCCGTCCCTTCGAGCATACCCAAATTGACGAAGAGCTAAACACGGGTTGTAGGTGATACCTCCCCTAATACCTAGCATAGGTACATTAGGGAACTTACCACAACGGTCGATGATAGAGATATCTTCCAAGGATCTTGAGCACCAACGGATATCAGAGTGGGTGAGAGACATCATCCATTGAGACCAAGTCAATCTTTGCTCGTTCTTCAATGCTGACTGAGGCAGGTGTGAAGTGAACCACTTAGAGAGTAGGGGTGTACAACACAAAAGGGTACCTCTTTTCTTCATGGTACGGGTATGAAGGCAATGCAAGATGTCTCCTAGCAAGGTGGGTATAGGATTGCAAGAGAGAAAGACTTTGATGGCATTAACGTCTATGAATTGGTCTGAATTAGGAAACAGAACCAAACCATAAATGAGGAGAGCTAGCACTTCTTCGAAAGCTTGGAAATCCATGTCATCCCAGAATGAACGAGCTTTTTCCAACATAAACTTAGCTAAAAATCCTTAACCCCACTTCTTGTCTCCCAATTGGCTGTGACGTCGGCCCTCTTCATATGTAAAGCTTCAGCGATGACTTTAGGTTTTAGAATCTCTTCTAGACCGGTGAACGATATCTGATTAAGCACGGGCACCCCTAAGAGTAGAGAGAACTCTTCTAATGTTGGTACCAACTGATAGTCTGGAAAAGTGAAACAATGATGTACGGGATCAAAGAATTGGAACAGTACACACATCATCTCTTCTTGGAAGTTGGGTTTAGCCAAACTGAGAAGTCGACCATACTTCTTGGTAAAAGGAGAATCCCCGGGCACTCTTGAGGCTAGCTCTTGAAGTTGAGGATGCGCTTTTACAAAGCTGATTCGGATGGTGTTTCTTCGGAGAGGATTCATTTCCTACAAAACAAAAACAAAGATAAATTTCTAAATCCTTGAAATGGTTAGTGAGCATGCATATGATGTTGATGATGTTTATGATGTTTATGTACGAGCAAACATATACACACACAACAAACAGATCCCTATGTTTCAGTCTTGCATGAGTTTGTAGGTAAGTACCCTCTTGAAGTTTTAGTTGGCTCAACCTGTCCTAGAAATAATGATCAGCTTCTAAAGGATCTCAATATCACCGACCTTTCTTTTAGGCATTGTCTCAGCTCAATCAATCTTTTCTTGCGGCCGAGATATCCCAAAAGTCTAGGCTCAATGAGTGTAGTATCGAGTGTCAACCAATTTTTAGCTTTACACCGAAACCGGTTACCTCACTACGTCCTAATGGCTAAGTTTGTTCAATTAGGGTTCTAAGGTTAATTAGTGCTTCGCGACGCCACTTAACAGCCCCGTATTCTCCTCGATTCACCACGAGGGATACCGGTACCCACAAATGCGTCACACTAACATAGCCATTGTCTCAACCATATCAGTCTATGTTGTACAGTCTCCATAATCTATTGCTATTTACCTAAAAAGGTGCCCCAAATCCGGGCGGAGGATCAAAGCAAGCCCAGTACAAAGAACCGAATATAAAGCATACAAATCAAATAATGAAAGCGAGTAAAAGTGATCTAACCCTAAGGTAACCCCACTTTTTATTTATTCCCTAGCAGAGTCGCCAGTTCTGTGATACGGTGGGAGAACTGACTTGAATTTTTGCGTTTCGTTCGCACTTGTGCGGTTAGCAAGAGTCGCCACCGACTTTTCTTTTATCCAAAAGGAAAGGTAAAAAAGCACAGGAAAGACCTTTCGAGATTTTTCTCGGGTTCGGGGGGTAGATTATGAAAAGGGAAGGTATTAGCACCCTTTTTATCCATGGTTTTCCATGGGCTCTTAGTTACTCATTTAGATCACTTGCTTTCATTTGATTGTGTGCTTGTGGCGTGGGCTTTGAAAGTATTTTGAAAAATCTCTTTGTAATGGTTCTCGTCTCTATAAGAACATATACAAAGTTTTGTTTCGAAAAGTGGTTCAAGGATGTGTTTATGAATCGTGTTTCGAAAAGTGTTTTGAAAAGAGGTTTTGCAATGGTTCTCGTCTCTATAAGAACGTATACAAAACGTTTTGTCTTTTTGAAAATGTTTTGAAATGAGAGTGCAGGTGTAAAGAGTTTTTGTCATGAGCAAGCGAGTAACTAAGATCAAATCTATCTACTCGAAAGGTCTTAAATTGTTCTTTTCTTCTTCCTTTTAATGGTTCTATCTTACCATTGATTTGTTAAGAAGCCCCACCATTGGATGTAAAGGGACATGCACGGGTCAATTTCACAATCATTGAAGGCAACTTGTGATACGCTTTAGCAATTTTCGTAAGGGACAAGATCGTTTTAATCGAAGGCAATATCGAGGGTCATCGAGGGACTACGATCTTTTTTTATCGAAGGTTCATTGCTAGAGCGTCCCATATTCGAGGGACATGATTGTAATTCCGAGGCAACGAGCGGGGTTACCCTAGAGGTGCGTGTGTGAAAAAGTGTGTTGGTTTCAAGTTATTTATTCTTTGATTATGCCATCTAGCGACTGATTTTTGAATCTTGCCATACACGCCTAATTACTATACAATATATGGAAAACAGTAAATTGCGGGAATTGAAATTCTACGCTATTACAGAATGTTCGGGAATGGGGGTACAATTGTTACAAATGGGGATGAATCAAATGAGATAGAAAAATCTAAATAGCAAGCAATACAACCAAATCGAATTTTTGTGCGATTTAATTAAAGCTATGCTAATCCATGAGATAAAATTAACAAAGTATGAAATGAAATGTTAAGTAATTACATGAAAAGACAAAGATAAAACCTATTCTTAAAAAAAATTGATTAAATTAAAATCTTTTATTATTTTTTTTGTATTTTATTATGTAAAAACTAAAGAAAACAAATAAACTAAATTAGTATTATTTTTTTTGGTATTTTATTATAGCAACTAAATCTAAAACCAAATTTAATAATAAAAAGAAAAATGATAAAAAATTAATTTACAAAACTTAAATAAAATTAAAAATGTTTTTTTTAATTTTAAGTTTTTTTTTAGTATTAGTATAACAATAAAAATGAAATGTAAAACAAAAAACAAATTAAGCAAACAAAAAACGCAGTGGGCTTTAAGGGACTTGGAAATGAGGCCCAAATGAAAGTGTTATCCTTGCTGTTAACAAAACAAAACAGAATGGGGGTGTATGACCAGGAAATGAGAATGGGCTTAAGGGTTTGTAAATGAAATAGGCCCAATACTATTAAATCAGTTTAGTTGTTGATTAGAGGTTCAAAGCAAATTAGGGTTCTTGACCCTTTGTTACAGCGGCGCCGTTCTCACCTTCTCTCTATTCTCTTTGTTGAGCGATGAGGATGTTGGTTGTCTTCTAGATTTTGTGGTTAATAGTTTTTCTTGTTTTTTTTGATGATATTGGTTATCTTCTGGATTTTGTGGTTAACAGTTTTGGGAATTTGTTTGATGATGATTGAGACTTGGTTGATTTGAGACTGGTTTGGAATTTGTTTGATGATGGTTGTGACTTGGTTGATTTGAGACTGGTTTTTGATGATGGTTTTTTTTGTTTGTTAACAGCTTTGTTACAGGTTTGGTTCTGTTACAGTTTTTGAGATTGATGATGTTTCTATGTGTTTGGCTTGAGATCAGGTTTGGTTTTTTTTTTACAGTTTGAGACTTGTTTCGATGATTGTTCAGATTTGAGACTTTTGGCTTGAAAGTTTTACAGGTTTTCTGTTTTGGTTTTGGATATGTTTTGGTTATGGATCTTGCTACTGTAACAGGTTGCAGGTTTGGTTGATGGTTTTTGAGGCTTGACAGTTGTTTTTGATATTTGGCTTAGTATGTTTGTTGATGGTTTATGATTTTGGTTGCAGTACTTGAGAGGTTTATCAGTTTAGGACTTTGACAGTTTTGGAGGTTTTTGGTTATACAGGTTTTGAAGGTTAGAGACTTGTTTTCAGTTTTTTGAGTTTGATAAAAATGTTTTCTCTGCCTATCTGCTTGAGAGTTTTTACTGTTATATTGATGTTGCTTTGGTTGAATTTCTATTCAAAATGGTGGGAAAACCATCAAATTTTGAATATTTTGGCATATTGTTCTTATGCCCTTTTTGTTGCAGTTTTTGTTTTCTAGCAACTTCTATGCAATTGTTACAGTCAAGGCAGCAGGGCTGTGTATCCCTAGGTGACTTCTTTCCTCTCTTCTCTCTCAATGACACTAAGAAAGTCAATTGCTCTTTTTCTTTTTTTTTCTTCTGAAAAGTTTGCAATAAAATGGAAAATGATGAATTGGCTCCTTGAACAAGTTTTCTGCTTGTTTTTTACTTAACTTATTATATTACCATACTTCCTTTTGTTGATGCTGTCTAGCTTATGCTGTTGCCTCGTTTGCATTTTGTATTGCCATACTGCTGTTTGTTTTTGCTATTTGGGCAATTTTGTTTGGCTCAGTTTGCGCCTTCTGTTTGGAATATTTGTTTGGCTGTTGTTTGGGCATTTGGCTGCTGTTTGGGCATTTTGTTTGTTTGGATAGCCTTGTTGCATTTGTTCTTGTTTGGATAGCTTTGCTTGCATTTCTTGCTTGGACAACTTTGTGGTATTTTTGTTTCTTCTTTTTGTGAACCAAGAAGAAAAATCTTCTTGTGATTTGCAAATAGAGGAAATAAATTATGATGAATTAAAATGGCCTTCTGATTCCAATTTGCAAACTTTAATGATGAATATCACTTTTTTTTTTCTTTTGAAAAATTCTTGCTTATGCCCAAATAAATTGTACTAGCTATTTTTGTCTTTTGTTTTCATGTGAGCACAATTGGATGTGACAAAGAAGGGGAAGCAAGAAACTCTGTGGCAAGCATGGAAGCAGGGGAACTTCAGTCAACCTTAGGCATAGATCCATTTAGATTTTCTTTGTAATTTATAGAGAAACGTTCTTGTATTGTAATCAACAATTGTACTAATTTATCTTTTAAATACAATAAGTTGTGAAACATAGAGTATTTAAAAGAACAAATTATTTTGTAACAATGTTTGAAAAAAATGGAGAAAGTCTTATGAGATATTCTGGTGTCTATTGAAACCCTTTACTGTCAATAACTTGTAATCTTCTCTTCGCATCATAACTGATTCTTAAAGATTCCCAATCAGGATAATTGAAACAAAATGCTCCAATATGATAATTTAAATTCCAATAATTCTGTAATCTTGCAACTTTATTCCAAACCAATACGCACTGTATATTCCATTTCCTGACCAAGCAAATGTTTTAAAAGATGCAAATCATTTGGTTAACCTGGATTAAACAATCATGAGTATCTTACATGACAACCTTAAATTCCATCTCTTGTCCCAAACAACCATGCCTTGAGAACAAACACTGTCTTTTCAGTAAACTTTGAGAAAGCATGAAGATCTGTGAAAACCAATTGAATCTTTTTGAGAATTCATTTTCTTTTGAGAATTGCAAGAAAAACCCTAGTTACTGGTTTACTGCCACAGAAGAGAATCTGTCTGATCGATCCCCGAGCCAACTTGAATACCTGATAAAACCTAGGGTTGTGTTTTCTATGAAAAATGGGAGGGAAAATTTTGGGGTATAACACCTGGGTACGAGGCCTTTTACCTCATGCAACAACCCACCCACCAAGAAATCCAGAAACTAAACAGTCCAGCCAAATCCAGTATGCAGAAAGTAAAACGCACATAGGATGCATTGCAAACAGATAAATATGCAAAGCGATAAAAATAACACCCAAAAGGAAAACAAACAAGAGCTAGGATCGACTCCGGGATGTACCAGCCAAAGGTCAATCACATCCCTAGTGAAGTCGCCAGCTGAAACCACCCGGCCGGTACCTGTCATCTGGATGTAATGAAACATCAATGAAGTCGCTATCGAACGTCTTTTATCCATCCGAAAGGGAAAGGTAAACATAGAGAAAACCTGAAGAGGGAGAAATCACGGTCTTTCGACCAAGAGATCAGGTAAGGGAGTCTGTTACGCGAGGGGACAGTATTAGCACCCCACACGCCCGTAGTACTCTACGGTATCCACTCTTGTTGTCTAATCTAATGGGTGTGGTCAAATCCTATGTCTATGGCTTAAAACTGAAAAGGGAATGCATGCGAAAGAAAAAGAAAAAGAAAACAATGTAGGGAAAATAAAAAGATGTGCTCGGTTGGGCCCTACCCCAATGCCTACATATCCCTTTTAAGGAATCAGAGCAGCCATAGTTCGGCTTACATGTTTTGGTTGGTTTGTGTTTTTTAGTTAAGGCAAACAAAAACAATCAAGATGGCAAAACATCAAATGAAACAACAAACAAATGAGATGGTCAAACATCGACTAAATAATAACAAGGTAACATGTCAAAGATGGCGAAACATTAAATGATAAAACGGATGATAAAACATCACACCTAGCAATGATATTGAGAATTAAAGCAGGATAACAAACAGATGCGATGGTGAAACATCGTCTTCAAATAAGTGTGCAATGGCGAAACATCGGCTAAGAGATAACAAGGTATCGTGGCAAAAGATGGCGAAACATCGATAAAACAGATGACAAAATATCACACCTAACAATGATATTGAGAATCAAAGTAGGATAACAAACATGTGCGATGGCAAAACATCGACTTCAAGCAAGTGTGCGATGGCGAAACATCGGTAAAAAGATAGCACAGTATCATGGCAGAGATGGCGAAACATCAATAAAACAGATGATAAAACATCACACCTAACAATGATATTAAGAATCAAAGTAGGATAACAAACATGTGCAATGGCAAAACATCGGCTTCAAACAAGTGTGCGATGACGAAACATCGACAAAAGATAGCACAGTATCATGGCAGAGATGGCGAAACATCAATAAAACAGATGACAAAGCATCACACCTAACAATGATATTGAGAATCAAAGTAGGATAACAAACATGTGCGGTGGCAAAACATCGGCATCAAACAAGTGTGCAATGGCGAAACATCCGCAAAAAGATAGCACAGTATCATGGCAGAGATGGCGAAACATCAATAAAACAGATGACAAAAAAAAATTACACCTAACAATGATATTGAGAATCAAAGTAGGATAACAAACATGTGCGATGGAAAAACATAGGCTTCAAACAAGTGTGCAATGGCGAAACATCGACTAAACCAGGTTTAAAAGCAAAGCCAAGAGGCACACAGACAAAGTAATATTGGTTTGTATCTTTTACCTTGAAGAAGGGTTTGAGTTTATTAGAGGTGTTTTATGATTTGCCAAGAAAAAAGATTTTTATTTTAAGATGAAAAAGGCAAAGAAAGGAAAAACAACTAAGGGGGACTAGCCTAGCACTATCCCTAGTGTTATCATACAATGATAGACCCTAAGGTTGAGGATAAAGGGAAATTCTTATTCTATGCTAGCATACATGTATTCCTATCTTAGTAAACATGTCAAAGGAAGCTTAACAAAACTATCCTATAGGGAACATGCAATAAGAGCGAAGTCGTGATCTCAATTTCTAAATTGAGTGACTCATCGATCAACAATTAAAGAAGAAAATCAATAAACATCATATAGCGAACATGCATTGAGAGCGAAGTCGTGATCTCAATTTCTAAATTGAGTGACTCATTGATCAAAAGCAAACACAACACATGTATTAGACAAAAACCAGAGGGCCTCCTGACATATATCAGCAACAGAGGTCCCATCATGCAATCAGAGAATTATGCAACATGAAAATAGAAGAAAGGAAATAGTGCAATACCAAACGGATAAATATTTGTAGCAACTGAGCAAGAATAAAAGAAACCCAGAGAACTTCAAGCAAGCTGGCATCAGTAGACAAATCAAGTCAGAAATTACGCCATCAGGATGTAAGTAATGAAGTCATCAGATATGAACAGATCCCATGGGTAATGTATATCATTCATAATCACATGCATATATATCATGCATAAACTATCAAACATGCCAAGCACAAGAACAGTGCCAATATAATAAATTGTGTTCCACAAATAAAGTGAAACACAATAGCCCCAAGTCAAAACTGGAAAAAATTTCTCAAAGTACCTTGCACATTCAGCAAACAAGTTAATATTCCATAAAGTGAATGATGTCTCACATAAGGGGTGGATGAAACATGATGAAGTGAGGAAAACATGATAACAATTATGAGAGCATTAGGTATGGTAGACAGAAAAGAAACAGGCACATGCACAATTAGGTCAAAAGAATCAGAGGAATGTTGCTCCTTTCTATCACCATATTGAATTGACAATTGAACATCAATTAATGATCATGGGAGCTTGAGAAGAATACAATCAAATACCATATAGGTCAGTAGCAAACATAATTCAATCATGTAAAATTAAATAAACCACAGCTCACAAGCACAATGGAAGATGAATCCCACACAATGCATTAAAAGGTTCAAACATTCAAACATGGGGCATTAAGTGAAATGACTTGAGTTATTGTGGATAATCAGAATCAACATGATCATTAGGTTCCCAATTATAGGCCTCACTCAAGTTCATTGGCCATCAAACAATATGCAACAAGACATGCAACATCAATTGGGTACCTTCACTTCAAAAATACATCAAAAATAGAAACAAGGATCCATAATTCAAGCCAAAACTTTATTAGCATCTTTGAAGTGTGTAAAAGTCAGAAAGCAAGTCTTAAGTTCATGAATGATTGAGGAGGAGATCAAATGAGGCCCAAAGTTCAAAACTAGTTGGCCAAACTAACAAAACTAGACAAGTTTTCAAAATAATTCATGGAAAAATATCAAACCAAGTCAAATAATTCAAGAAAAGTGGTTTTCAGATCTTCAATGCATTCATGAACCATAATAAAGACTTGAATTCCAATAAAAATTCAGGGCATAAGGGTTTTGAAAAAAGAAACTTGCACAATAAGCAACAAAACCCTAATTTTTGACGTTTAATCTTAAATATTGATTAAGTAAGATCAAAATTCAAACAATTCAAACAAACATCATACAAATCACAAGGAAACCCTAAATGTTAGAAAACATATTTTTTTCACATTTTTTGAATTAAGAAAAAGTCAAAAATGAAATTAAATCTAAACAATTAATCAATTAATCCAATAATCTCATCTCAAAATAAAATTCTAAACAAAATTTAGAAAAATACCCAACCAAAATTATATTCAAATATTAGAACTAAAAAACACACATATCTGATTTTTTTGGAATTTTTGAATTAAAGAAAATATTAAAATAAAAATTAAACAAACAATTAACAATTAAACTATTATTTAAGGGAAAAAATTCAAACCCTAGCCAAAAATCACAAAAAGGTCAAAATAAAAAATATATTCAGATTCTATGATTAAAGAAAAGATTGCATGATTTTTTTTAGAATTTTTGAATTAAAGGAAGTATTAAAATGAAAATTATAAAGCAAAAATTCAAAATAAGCTTCTCAAATTAAATTCGTAATAAAAAATAGAAAAATAACTAAAAAAATTTCAGAATCACATTGTACATTATTTTATGAGTCCAAGATATGTTTTGTGGAATTTTTAGATCCAAGGAAGTATTAAAATAAAAATAATCTTTAAACAATCAATTAATTAAATCTATGAATTTTTAAACCAATCAAATCATTTTAAAAAATTTCAAAAAAAAATATGACAAATACTAGAAATTATTATTGGCCAATGGTAATTTTTTCATGATTTTTGAAATTGTTTTTATCACAAAAATAAAATCATAAAATCAAACAAAATCAAAAATATGAAAATGCATTAAAAATCACATGGACCAATCAGATCCATCCACGCCATCAACTTGAACCTCCGGACCAACTCAAAACGCGCGCAAGACTTGTTCTAGGGCTCATGTTCAGGTCCACCATACATACTCATTTCTCCACCAAAATCAATGATTCCAATCACAAATCAAAGTTCAAACTACCAACTACATCATGCTTTTTACAAAATTCAAAATGATTGACCATGGAAGTAGAAATCAGAGCAAGAAAATTGAGAAAATCATTAAATCTTGAAAAACCAGAAGTTCACCAAATTGCATATGCTTCAAAATCAAACGAGTTTATACATCAGATGTAAGATCAGGCCAGCTATGAACATGATCACAAGCTTTAAATCACATGAAACAAGCAAAATTATGGATAATCAAGATCTAAAAATTACCTTTCGAGTTGAGAAATAAACTCAACTATGGCCTCTGAAATAAAGAAAAAACCCTTGTCCCTTGCTTCTAATGCTCCAATGAAGTGAAAATGGTTATGAATTGAGCGTTGGAATGGAGAATAAAGGAGCTTTGAAGCAGAAATTTTTTGAGAGAGAGAGATTGCAGCTTCTGATTTTTCGAGAGAATGAATGCGTGCCTTCAAAGGGATTGAAATATAGCTTATATAGAGTGACTGCTGAGGGTAGAAGGGTCTTTGAAAAGCTCAAGGCCGTTAGAAGCTGAATATGCAAAAAAAAACAGAAAAGTGAAGATTGTCCAAATGGTGATGCATTTTGTTTCTACTTATGCCCAACCCAGAAGTCGTTTTGGTGATGTCATGTTGAGTGGAATTTTGAGCAAAGAATGTGCACTTGGTGAGCTGGCTATGTTGGCAACAATCAAAGCTAAAGTTGTGCAAAAAAATATGCAACATGGGCATGGTTTTCCAATAATCTGCCTAGCTGACTTTATGCTTAGGCCATTTGAAATTCCTTCGTGCGTTTTGGATGCTTGAGGGGCCTTTCAAGAGCTCTCAAAATATAGAACATATTAGGGCTTTGAATTTTCCAAATTGATGCTGCCTTTATGGAGAAATGATGTTGCAAACTTGAGGCAAAAATTCAAATTGTCCTGCCTGGTCCGTGCGCATGCATGGGCATGCATGGTGTGCCTGAAGCCAGCTTTGAGATACCAACTTTGAAGCATCATAACTCACTCAATTCTTGGCCAAATTGAATGATTCAAAGTTCAATGGGAAGTTCTAATGGGATACTACAAAATGCTCTTTTTAATTTTTCATATTGAAGCTTGAATCACAAGAAATTGATTCCACAAAATGGCATGCCAAGTGTTTGATAAATTACGCGCGTGGCTTGCCCAAGAGATGTCATTTTGGTTCTTAGTATTTTTTTCAAATTTTAAGTTACTTCTTGAACAAGTTACAATCAAATTCACCCTTTCTCATGATTCAAAGATGAATTTTGGTATGGAATATGAAAAGAAGATTCTTGAGTTGATGGTTGACCAAAAGTCTACTTGGTCAACTCCTGATTTTACTGACTTTGGTTAAAATGACCAATTTGCCCTTCTTGATCAATTGAACCATTTCCAATCCAAATTGAACCTCAATCTTTCAATCCTAAATGCTTAATAACATGTGGTGAACCATGGAAACAAGTTTGGGTGAAAAAGTCAGAGAAATCCTGATTAAATCCAAAACCCTAGTTTTGTGCCATGTGCTAGGAGATAACTCATCAAGCTTCAAAACCCTAATTCCTCTGAGTATCATGAGAGACTCCTTGATAAAATTTGATTCCAATGATGATAAGATAGTGATGATTCATGAATTGGCTCATCTAGACCCCAATTACTTCAACTTGGACCAAACCCTAATTTTTGTTAACATCTTAGGAGACTGATGAACCATTTTCAAAACTTCAAATCCTCTGGACATCTTGGCCAATTTCTTGTACAAAGACCTTTCAAATGCCAATGAGATGTTGTAGCTTACAAATCAAGACTTGTACATTGATCAATAGCCTTGATCAAGCAAAACCCTGATTTGACCGATGAATCAAAGGAGTGATTCCTTCTTATAATCAAACACAAACTTCAATCCTCTGATGACCCAAGGAGATGGATAAGATATTTTGAGATATGCAATAACTTTTGAGCCTGAAATATCCAAAGGTTTAGATGATAAGATTCCACTTGAGCAACTTGCCAATGCAATCAACCTTCAAAGCTTGAGGAAGACTTAATAACCAAAGAACTTTAATCACATCACAATGTATGAATGTAATGCAATATGATATTCATGATGAAACATAAGCCTAAATCAAGAGGGTAAATTTTGGGGTGCAACACCCTACTATCCAGGTTCCTTTTCATAGATCTACTATCCAGGCTTTCATTTCGAAGTAACCCTACTATCCAGGTTACTTCTCATAGCCCTACTATCCAGGCTTTGATCGGGACTTTATAAGTCTGTCGGGATACTAACTACAAGTATACAGTTCAGTCGTTCTAGTTTTAAAAGATTATCGAACCCACAAAGACTTTGTATCAATCGCATACGATCTAATGCTACAGTTTTGTCTAACTAAGCGATGAATATTCGATATTTGGGGGAGACAGTTTAGTTTTAAAAGTAATAGTACTAATTATACTGGTATGTGATAATCGGACTTAGGGAATTCGATGAATCCCTTAGCCTATAAAGTATTTCGGTAAAAGCTAATTGTTTAAAAACCTGAGACATACACTCTCGTGTTTATGAAATAAGTCATGCTACTAAACCTAGTGGATGCACTTTAAATTTAATAACACTTTTTGAAAACAATTTGAATTTAATTAATTTATTAAAACACTCTCGTGTATTTAAAAATCAATGCTTCATTACCACTATCTGGGTTGAACCCCATATCTCGCATGCAGGTTCTTGCCTTAATTAATTTCCCACTCTCGTGGCAAAATCGTGTTAATTAACCTCTCACTCTCGTGACAAGGATAGTTAAATTAATATTGGAAATTGGAAACCAAAAATTGTTTTATGAATATTTTTGGCCAAGGTATCATTGAATTCTTTCAGTTCTTACGGTCACATACCGGTATTAATAATTTAGCCAGACATAATTAACTTAACAGCAATAAAGTTTAGAATATAATTCATGGCAATAAATGGCATATTATAGAAACTAAATAAATAATAATTGCAATATAAAAAAACCTGGAATTACAGATGCTATAGTAATCTTGAGGTAATACAGTAATCCAATCTTCGAGCTTGACTTGCAGTAGAAATTCGTGTTAATTCTTGTAAGAAGAATTAACACTTAAAAATAGAAACTAAGGCTTGAATGAAAATTACAAGGAATTGAAAGCAGAATTGCAAAACAAACAAATTGGAAATAACTGTAAAAATAAAATAAATATTTGCTCTTAGTAAAATTCTTCGACCCTTGGACTGTGCCTTGGTACTCATATATATAGCAGCAAAAATCAGCAGTTTAATTTGAATTCTTGATGAAGTCTTCGTGGAGAAATTGTAGGAGCAGTAATAGTAGTGGCAATAAAATAGGAGATTCAGTAGAAATAGGGAGAACTAGTCTTCCCTTCACGCCCACGTCTTCAAGCCATGCGTAACGTCCTCCTTCATGCGCGTGACGGTCGTCACAGGTGGGTGACGGTCGTCACACGCTGAAGTGGTGCCTTACGCTCGTCAGGTGAGTGTGACGAGCGTTTCCTTATGTTGAGGGGTGTTACGCCCGTCACAGGGGCGTGACGACCGTCACCTATCCAGAAGTCTACACTTTGTATTTTTTTAATTCTTTTTCTCTTTGTTTTTCGTCTAGCCTTCTTCATGTTGTCCTTTTTCATCGGTTTGAGTCGACAAGTGTTATACCTGCAAAAAGACAAATAATCTCGGAATAATCGAGGGTTAAACGACTTAAAGAAATATAAAATCGGTAAAAAGCATGTTAATTATACGATATGTTTTCTCGTTATCAAATTCCCCCATACTTAAACCTTTGCTTGTCCTCAAGCAAATAGTCATTCGGGAGGTCGGACAAGTTTTCTGGTAAGTGCATAAGCATGACATACCTTGGATTTTTAAAGCGGTTTCGGGAAATCCTCGTTGGTTCGGCCGATACTTGAGTAAAACACTAAAGATACGCTCATGACGCAAGCGATAAGCTTACCCGTAGACTTCCATTTTAAACGAGCTATCCAACAATTCCATTATAACTCTGCCCGGAGTTCCTCGTATCTATTTCACCCGGTTTCGTTCTGGCGCAATCACGTTAAGCCCTTTGCCTTAGCACACACGTAGTGGAGTAACCGGTTAGTGACTTTGATCCTTTAGCACGGGGTATGGTACATGAATGTGGCAACCCTACATATGTTATCCAAATTGGAGGTTGTGGGGGATCGGGCCGTAGCACGCCCTACCGAGTTCAGAACCAGATACCTCTGGACCAACCAACACTGGATTCCTTCATTATTTGCTCAGCTCTTATATGTGCCCGTATATTTTGGTACACAAATTTTCTTTTCTTTTAGCAACGAGATAGGAAGGATATTTTTTAGAATCAGGCATCAAACACTTATATTCATCGATTCTCCACGTGGTTTGTGTCAAGACGGTGTTGACTGCTAGTATAAACTACTAGGGGTTACTTCTAGAACTTGAAACTCCAGATATCGATATAATGGTTATTGAAACGGATCGCGTAAGTAGGAAGTCTACGGTGACAGAACCGTATCGATCTTGTTATGTCGTTTTCGGCTTCCTCAACTGGGATTTCGTTAAAATAGGTATGTCGGGCTAATGCAAAAATAAAAGTTTTTCGGTATGGAAAAGTAAAGCGAAGAATTTGAATCGAGACATATCGGAAGAATTTACTAGTTTTATTAAAGATTGAAAGGTACCTCCCCCACACAAAATCCGACATTGTCCTCAATGTTGCGGTATATATGCGGGGAAGTACAATTACAAAAGGAAAAGAAATGAAACAAATTACAAAGAAATTAAAGAAAGACAAACTACTGGTGACCACGTCCTCTGCTCCTGGTGCGAGAGCGTCTGGTAGGAGTGGCTTCAGCGTCGGTGTCTTGGAAGCCATAGGTTTTCATATCTATCCTCAAGGCGTTAAGCTCTGACAGCGCCTCATCCAACCTTTCATTCATGTTTCGCTGCCCAGTCAAGATCTGAGCGTTTTGGGCGCACAGAGACTCAAACTGCTCAGCTTGCCTCCTTTCAAGCGCCGCATTCATTTGATTTTGCATGTGGAGGGCGCGGAGGATGTCTTCAAGATTGATAGGAGGAGTTGCAGATGAGGATCCAGGGATGTCGTGGACAGGTGGAGCACTATCCAACTCTTCTTGTATGTCGTCTGCGGCGGCCGCAGCTTGGTCTTCGTGAGAAGGTGCAGGCTCTGTGGGAACTTCAGGGTCGAACAACCAGTTGGCTCGGTTACTTGGATCGATTCGGTCCCTGTTCGGCAAAATAATATTCTGATAGACAGTATTCTTGATTACGGGGTGGAATCAGCCGTCTTCCCGCTCGTAGATGAGGTGTGCGGCTTTGCAATTATCCAAGGTTAGCAAAGCCGGTGCCATAGAAGGCAAGGTTGCAAGAGCAGCACCGTAATTCAGACCAATGGCAATTCAAGTAACCAGCCCTCCGAAATAGAAAGGTTTTCCACCTCTAGCACAAATAGAGTGGATGTGAGCAAGTAGGAACGGGGCGGCATTTATCTTTTGCCTAGTGAACGCACAATGTAGAAAGAAGAGCTCCTTGGAGTTAAGCTTATGGTTACTGTCTCGGGCGAAGATGGTGTTACTGAGGATTCGATGGAAGTAGCGGATGGTCGGATTGTGGATGTGGGTGGCGTTGAGGTGGTCGTAGGACCCGGCACGGATGTTCGTTAAACTGTGCCACAAGTTGAAAGCCTCCTCATTAAAACTATTCGGTACCCGAAAATGAGCACCTTCGTCCGAACAAAATCCCATAAGCCTCGCGATGTCGGATTGAGGCAATTGGTGCTCAACGCCGAACATGCGAAATTTTGCCACGCCTGATAATTGGTTTGTGACACCCGGCGGAGTGAGGTAAGCAAACGAACTCAAGAACTCAAGAGTAAGAGTTTCGTAGATTGGTCTTGGTTCGCGACAGAGGTTCCACAAATCCACGCTTTGTAATAATCGGCGGACACTGTCGAGTAGTCCCAAACTCCGTAGGCAGTCGATGTCAACGTACCTTGTGGGTTGGAGACCTCGACGTTGGAATTTTTGATACTTTGCTCGTTGATTCTCCCCAGGTTTGCCGATTCTGAAATTGATAACTTGAGCGTTTGGGTTGTTTGCCATGGTGATAATAGATTTGATTTGGGAATGGGAGAATGGGAGATTGTAAGGATGTTAATTTGGTGTTGGGAGTTTAGAAATTGGAAGAAAAATGGAGTGAATAGGTGGTTTTTCGTGTGGTGTGGTGATAATGGAGGAAGGAAAATGGGTTTATAACGAAGAAGGTTGGAACAGTTCTCTGTAACAGCCGTTGGTTTCTGTCTGCGTGACGCTCGTCACGAAGCAAAGAGGCGCGTTACGCTCGTCACAAGGGTGTGACGGTCGTAACGCAGACAGAGTCATAAATAGGAAGAACGTTACAGGACCGTTGGAGAGTGATAAGTTTATTATTTTTCTTGGAAATTGGATTTTTGAAGAATTTATATATTTTTGGTTTATTTGAAATGTTTGTTTTAATTAATTATTTTAATTAATTAAAGTTTTAAATGTAACGAAAATAGACAGTAAATAACAGTAAATAACAACAGTAAATAAAACATAGACAGTAAACAGTAAACTGGGAAAGAAATTAAAGTAAACTTCAATTTAATAAATGCATAACAAATTGTTTCAAAGTAACTAAAAATAAAAGAAAGTGATAATGTTGAAATAATAACTAAACTAAAAATCCCTCCCACACAGAAATTTACAGTGTCCTCACTGTACGTAAAAATGCAAGAGAGAAGGAAATGAAATAACGATGGCAATCTAGCCACGGGGAGGTGGAAACAAATGCTGATGCATATAGTCCAACTGATCAGTCACCAAGTCCATGAAGGTGATAAAGTCCACCCTGAGAGAAGTCAGCTCGCCCCGCATGTCTGTAATAGCCTCATGTAGGGAGTCCAGGGTAACAGCAGGTGGAGGTGGAGTAGTCTCAGGAGCCTGAGGCGCGGTCTCGGCGGAAGTAGCCTCCTGTTCCCAAGGATCAGGGAGATCATGGTAGCCTGAAGGTGTAGCAGGATCTTCTTCAGCATTAGCATTGTTTGGAACCTCATAAATGTCAACTGTAGAGGGTGAAGAGGGCGGTGAAGCAGGGTAGTGAAGATCAAACAGCCATTTATCCCGGTTGTGCACACTGGTTCTTGGGTCAGGCAGCTTAAAATGATGGATGATGTGATGATTAACTAGCTGGTCAAATGAATCTGGTCCAAGGTTTCCAATCATGCTAGTGTTGAAACAAAAGGCAATGTCCATTGGCTTTATGCCATAAAGTGGAGCAGAACCGAGCATAGGCCGGCAGAGTCCAATGGAATTAGAAAGCATGGTAACTAACCCACCCAACAAGATAGGTGCATTTGGAGTTTCGATGATCCGTTCCATATTAGCGAGCATATAAGCTGCACCGTTCACCGGACGATTTTGAGATGCACAATACATAATAAACAGCTCATCGCGGGATACGGAGGTGACATTTTGCTGTTTGCCGAAGATAGTGTGGGCTATGATCTTGTGGAAATACCTGATAGTCGGGTTATGAATGCATTCAGAGTACAGGTCTGACGGCTCAGGATGGTTAACACCAGCTATGCTTCCCCAGAAAAAGTCAAGCTCAGATACAGGAAAAAGGTTCTCCTGCATCATACTGATAACATCGGGTCCAAAAGGGAACCCAAGCAACTGGCTAAACTCCCGCAGGTTGTAAGTGTAATCCATGTTAAACATTCTGAATGTAATTAACCCACGGTTGAATCCCATTCCATGATTTGGAATGAAACTCAAGGTGTTGAGAAACTCTAGAGTCATCCTTTTGTAGTTACAGAACCTCCGACAGATAGGAGCAGTGTCCCAACCAATCTGGTGCAGCAGGTACATGACACTCTCGCGAATGCCAAGGGCAGCCATAGCATGATCATCTGCATATATAGTAGGACACATCTCCCGTTCACCCAGGTCTGCAAACTGTCTTCTCTGGTGTCGGCTTCACAATTTGACATTCATGAAGTTAGCACAATCCATAGCGCGAGATGTGAAAGAAAAAGAAATACCCCCCTGAAAATATTTGATAAATGTTTGAAAGAAAAGGAAATTAAGTAAGTATTTTCGGGTTAGGAAATTTCCAAAGTTAAAAAGAAAAAGAAAAATGAAAGGGAGAAATAAAAACAGAAGAAAAATAGAAAAGAGTAAGAAATGCAATAATGAAAATGTTTTAAAAATTAAGAAAAAGAAAAGAAAAATAAAAGCACATTAAAGCAGAAAAAATAATTAAAATAAAACATGGGTTGCCTCCCACGAAGCGCCTTTATTTTATGTCGACGGCTCGACAGTAAGTACCTATTCAGTTAGGTAATGGGGTAGGCGGCTCACTTAACTGAAGATAAGCCGAGAATTCGATATTTTCGACATTAAAATAGTGCTTTAAGTGCTGGCCATTAACAATGAATGGTTCGATAGAACTACCTTTAGTTTCTATCGCGCCACTTGGGAAAACTTTGCTAATTTCGAACGGTCCGGACCATCTGGAACGTAATTTTCCCGGGAAAAGTTTTAGTCTAGAGTTGAATAGGAGTACGATGTCTCCTTCCTTAAAGTCTTTCCGCGAGATACGCTTATCATGCCATTTTTTTGTTCGTTCTTTATAGATTTTAGCATTTTCATAAGCGTCTAAACTCAATTCTTCTAGTTCATGGATATCTAACACTCGTTTCTCTCCAGCACTCTTATAGTTTAAGTTAAGGGTTTTTATCGCCCAATAATCTTTATGTTCTAATTCTACTGGCAAATGAGAAGATTTTCCATAAACTAACTTGAACGGCGTTGTTCCGATAGGAGTTTTGAAAGCTATCTGATATGCCCAAAGAGCATCGTTTAGCTTGGAGGACCAGTCTTTTCTGGATGTGGCTACGGTTTTCTCAAGTATTTGTTTGATCTCCCTATTTGACACTTCCACTTGTCCACTTATTTGAGGATGGTATGGTGTGTCTATGCGATGTTTAACGCCATATTTTGAAAGTAACCTTTCGAAGATTCTGGAGATAAAATGTGAGCCACCATCGCTGATCACTAGTCTTGGGACACCGAATCGTGGGAAGATAATATTCTTGAATAGTTTTAGTACCACACGTGTATCGTTTGTGGGTGCAGCGATGGCTTCAATCCATTTTGATACATAGTCGACGGCTACCAAAATATATTTATTTCCAAAAGATGCGGGGAAAGGTCCCATGAAATCAATTCCCCACACATCGAAAACTTCTACTTCGAGGATTCCTTTTAACGGCATTTCGTCACGTCTAGATATATTTCCTGTGTGTTGACATCTATCGCAGTTCATAATTGCTACGTGGACGTCTTTCCATAAGGTAGGCCAAAAGAAGCCAGCTTGAAGTATTTTTGCACAGGTTTTTGATGTACTAGCGTGTCCATCATAAGGGGCAGAATGACAATGGGAAATGACATCGTTTATTTCATCATTAGGAACGCAGCAACGGTAGATACCATTGGTGCCTCTTTTAAAGAGTAATGGTTCATCCCAAAAGTAGTGTTTAAGGTCATGGAAAAATTTCTTCCGCTGTTGGTACGTCAAATCAGGTGGTAAAACACCGACAGCTAAATAGTTGACGAAGTCAGCGTACCATGGTAATGCAGTATTAGTACAAATGGATTCTACTACCGCAGTTGTGAAAGTTTCATTATGTGGATCTAAACTGTCGGTAGGGTTTGTCTCTAGTTTGGCAATGAGGCGTTCATAAGGGAAATCTTCATTTATGGGAACACTCTCAGTTTGGATTCCATCTAATCTCGATAAATGGTCAGCTACCATGTTTTCAGTTCCTATTTTGTCTTTTATTTCTAAGTCAAACTCTTGTAAGAGTAAGATCCATCTGAGTAATCGCGGTTTGGCGTCCTTCTTGCTTAGTAGGTATCGGATCGCAGCATGATCCGTATAAATAATGATTTTAGCGCCTACTAAGTAGGAATGAAATTTGTCCAATGCGAATACCACAGCTAAGAGTTCCTTCTCCGTAGTGGCGTAATTCATTTGTGCGGGATCAAGCGTTCTGCTCGCGTAGTAGATAGCGTGAAGCTTCTTTTCTTTGCGTTGTCCTAGGACTGCGCCTACAGCATAATCACTCGCATCGCACATTATCTCAAATGGTAAATTCCAATCAGGAGGTTGCATAATAGGTGTCGATATTAAGGCTTCTTTTAGTGTCTCGAATGCGTTCAAGCATTTATCGTCAAAAATAAACTCAGCCTCTTTCATTAATAACTTAGTTAGTGGCTTGGTGATTTTAGAGAAATCTTTTATGAAACGTCGGTAAAAACCTGCGTGTCCTAGAAAACTTCGTATTTCTCTAACTGTTTTGGGTGGTTGAAGGTTTTTGATAATTTCGATATTTGCTTTGTCAACTTCAATCCCCCTGTTTGATACAATGTGACCCAACACAATTCCTTGTCTCACCATGAAGTGACATTTTTCCCAGTTGAGCACTAGGTTGACATTAACACAGCGTTTCAGTACTAATTCAAGATTTGTTAATCATCCGTCGAAACTTTCTCCACAGACAGAGAAATCGTCCATGAATACTTCCATGATTCCGTCTAAGAAATCTGCGAAGATCGCCATCATGCATCGTTGGAAAGTTGCAGGCGCATTACATAGTCCAAATGGCATTCTCCGGTATGCAAAGGTACCATAGGGACATGTGAACATAGTTTTCTCTTGATCATCAGGATGAATGGGAATTTGAAAGAATCCTGAATATCCATCAAGATAGCAGAAATGGGAATGTTTGGCTAAATGCTCGAGCATTTGATCAATGAATGGTAATGGGAAATGGTCTTTGCGCGTAGCTTTGTTTAGTTTCCTATAATCGATACACATTCTCCATCCTGTTTGCGTATGTTGTGCTACCGATTCGCCTTTTGTATTTGTTATAACTGTAACACCTCCTTTCTTAGGCACCACATGAACTGGACTGACCCAGTTGCTATCTGAGATTGGGTATATGATGCCTGCCTCTAGTAGTTTTTGCACTTCCTTCTTAATGACTTCACTTAGGATAGGATTTATTCGTCTTTGATGTTCTCTAGAAGTCTTGCAGTCCTCCTCCAGTATAATGCGGTGCATACAGAGAGAAGGGCTTATTCCTTTTAGGTCTGATATATTATATCCTAATGCGGCTGGATATTTCCTTAACACACTAAGAAGTTTTTCGGTTTCGATCTCTCCTAATTCGACATTGACTATAATAGGTCGTTCGAGTTCTTTATCTTAGAATTCATACCTAAGATCTTCAGGTAATGTTTTAAGTTCTATGCCGGGTTTCTTATTAGTTAAGTCAGGATCGGGTGTTAAGGCTAAACATTTGCTTAGGTTGGCATCTAAGTGTTCTTGTTTCCAGTCTTCGTTCTTGAGGATAGTCGGTGTCTGAATTTTCAGCATCTCATAGTAGGTGTCCTCTTGGCATTCAAGTTCTTTGACACATTCATGAATGATATCTAGGAGACAACATGAGTCATCTATAGCAGGGGCTTTAAAGAATTGGGAAAGAATGAATTCTACTTTTTCTTCTCCTACCTCAAAGGTAAGTTTTCCTTTCTTGACGTCAATGATGGCTCCTGCAGTAGCTAAAAATTGTCTTCCTAGTATGATGGGAATGTTTGAATCTTCCTTGATGTCCATTATTATGAAGTCAGTCGGTATGTAAAATTGTCCTATTCGGACAGGAATGTTTTCTAGCATACCGATAGGAAATTTGACTGATCTATCGGCTAGTTGTAAGGACATCTTGGTAGGTCTCATGTCGCCTAATTTGAGCTTTTCGCAAATAGATAAGGGCATTAGACTGACACTGGCTCCTAAATCGCATAGAGCTTTGTCTATGACAGATTTTCCGATTACACATGGTATGGAGAAACTACCAGGATCTTTTAGCTTCGGAGGCATGTTATTTTGAATTATGGCGCTACATTCGGCAGTTAGCATAACAGTTTCGTTCTCAACGATTTTTTTCTTATTAGCCAATATTTCTTTTAGGAATTTAGCATATGACGACATTTGGGTTATAGCTTCTGTAAACGGAATAATGACGTTTAGTTGTTTCAGAAGTTCTACAAATTTCTTGAATTGTCCCTCGTTCTTGGGTTTTGCAAGTCTTTGAGGGTATGGAATTGGTGGTTTGTATGGTGGTGGAGGCACATAAGGTTTTTCTGAGGCCTCTCTGTTCTCATTCGCGTCTTCCTCTACGTTTTCAGATTGCTCTTTCGACTTTTCTACTTCCTTTTTGGGCTTTTGATACATGGTCGGGTTTTGGAGTCTAGGATCTACTGGTCCATCAAGGGATGTCCCACTTCATAATGTAATAGCATTTGCATGTCCTTTAGGATTGGGCTGTGGCTGTCCAGGAAATGTACCAGCAGGTGCGGAAGAACTAGCTTGGTGTTGTGCTACTTGGGAGATTTGGGTTTCTAACATTTTGTTGTGAGTAGCTAGGGCATCTACCTTGTTTGCTAATAGCTTCAATTGTTCACCGGTGTGAATGTTTTGATTGAGGAATTCTTTGTTTTGTTGGGCTTGATTAGCGATAAAATTTTCCATTAGGATTTCAAGGTTAGATTTCTTAGGAATGTTAGGAACATTACCAGTGGGTTTTTGATATCCTGGAGGTACAGCTGGTGCTTGGCCAGGTGCATATAAAGCGTTATTGCTCTTGTACGAGAAGTTAGGATGGTTCTTCCAACCAGGATTGTAGGTATTGGCATAAGGATTTCCTTGAGCGTAATTTACCTGATCAGCCGTTATTCCTGCTAAGATTTGACATTCGGTTCCAACATGACCAGGTACTCCACAAACTTCGCAGCTTGGGGTAACTGCAGCTATGGTAGCTGCAGGAGGTAAGGTCTAGCTTTCTATCTTTTGGGTAAGAGCATCTACCTTAGCATTAACTTTATCTAAGCTACTAATCTCGTACATCCCGCCTTTGGCTTGAGTCTTCTCCACAGATGTTCTTTCTCCTCCCCACTGATAGTGGATTTGAGCCATGTTTTCAATGAGTTGGTTAGCTTCGTCATAAGGCTTGTCCATCAGTGTACCACCTGCGGCGGCATCTATAGATAGTCTTGTGTTGTACAAGAGTCCATTATAAAACGTGTGGATTATCAGCCATTTTTCTAGTCCGTGATGTGGGCACATTCACATCATATCTTTGTAGCGCTCCCATGCATCGAATAGTGATTCAGTATCCTTCTGCCTAAATCCGTTGATTTGGGATCTTAGTGCAGCGGTCTTGCTTGGGGGAAAGTATCGTGCTAAGAATATGATCTTCAGTCCTTCCCACGTAGTGACGGAATTTGATGGCAAGGATTGCAACCAAGCCCAAGCTCTATCTCTTAGTGAGAAAGGGAAAAGACGTAATCTTATCGCATCTTTACTAACACCATTTGCTATAACTGTGTCTGCAAATTGAACGAATTTTGTAAGGTGTTCATTCGGATCCTCAGAAGGATCTCCAGAGAATTGGCGTTGTTGGATAGCTGATATCAATGACGGCTTTAACTCGAAATCGTTTTGGTTTATTGCTGGAGCAACAATGCTGTTATGGGGCTCTTGTTGTGATGGAGCTGCGTACTCCTTCAGTGGACGGGTCCTTTGTTCTTCGGCCATGTCTAATTCTGAACTGGTTTCGGTTTCAAAGGAAGAATTAGAATCAGTTTCAGAATCAATCTTGATTTCTGGTTTAGGTAAGGGAATAGCGTGATTTAAACAGTAATCCCTGACTGCACGTCTTACGGAAAGAATGCGTTCAGGTTCGTCCGTCGGTTTGTCAAGTGGTTCGCCTTGTGAGCGAGTCCTTGGCATGCAAATCGACAAAGGGTGTCTGTTTCTTAGTCTAAACGCGCAACAGAAGAATCGTAATTAATTGACTACCATTCCCCGACAACAGCGCCAAAAACTTGATCGGGACTTTATAAGTCTGTCGGGATACTAACTGCAAGTATACAGTTCAGTCGTTCTAGTTTTAAAAGATTATCGAACCCACAGAGACTGTGTATCAATCGCATACGATCTAATGCTACAGTTTTGTCTAACTAAGCGATGAATATTCGATATTTGGGGGAGACAGTTTAGTTTTAAAAGAAATAGTACTAATTATACCGGTATGTGATAATCGGACTTAGGGAATTCGATGAATCGCTTGGCCTATAAAGTATTTCGGTAAAAGCTAATTGTTTAAAAACCTGAGACATACACTCTCGTGTTTATGAAATAAGTCATGCTACTAAACCTAGTGGATGCACTGTAAATTTAATAAAACTTTTTGAAAACAATTTGAATTTAATTAATTTATTAAAACACCCTCGTGTATTTAAAAATCAATGCTTCGTTACCACTATCTGGGTTGAACCCCATCTCTCGCATGCAGGTTCTTGCCTTAATTAATTTCCCACTCTCGTGGAAAAATCGTGTTAATTAACCTCTCACTCTCGTGACAAGGATAGTTAAATTAATATTGGAAATTGGAAACCAGAAATTGTTTTATGAATATTTTTGGCCAAGGTATCATTGAATTCTTTCAGTTCTTACGGTCACATACCGGTATTAATAATTTAGCTAGACATAATTAACTTAACAACAATAAAGTTTAGAATATAATTCATGGCAATAAATGGCATATTATAGAAACTAAATAAATAATAATTACAATATAAAAAAAACCTGGAATTACAGATGCTATAGTAATCTTGAGGTAATACAGTAATCCAATCTTCGAGCTTGACTTGCAGTAGAAATTCGTGTTAATTCTTGTAAGAAGAATTAACATTTAAAAATAGAAACTAAGGCTTGAATGAAAATTACAAGGAATTGAAAGCAGAATTGCAAAACAAACAAATTGGAAATAACTGTAAAATTAAAATAAATATTTGCTCTGAGTAAAATTCTTCGACCCTTGGACTGTGCCTTGGTACTCATATATATAGCAGCAAAAATCAGCAGTTTAATTTGAATTCTTGATGAAGTATTCAAGGAGAAATTGTAGGAGCAGTAATAGTAGTGGCAATAAAATAGGAGATTCAGTAGAAATAGGGAGAACTAGTCTGCCCTTCACGCCCACGTCTTCAAGCCAGGGGTAACGTCCTCCTTCACGCGCGTGACGGTCGTCACAGGTGGGTGACGGTCGTCACACGCTGAAGTGGTGCCTTACGCTCGTCAGGTGAGTGTGACGAGCGTTTCCTTATGTTGAGGGGTGTTACGCCCGTCACAGGGGCGTGACGACCGTCACCTATCCAGAAGTCTACACTTTGTATTTTTTTTATTCTTTTTCTCTTTGTTTTTCGTCTAGCCTTCTTCATGTTGTCCTTTTTCATCGGTTTGAGTCGACAAGTGTTATACCTGCAAAAAGACAAATAATCTCGGAATAATCGAGGGTTAAATGACTTAAAGAAATATAAAATCGGTAAAAAGCATGTTAATTATACGATATGTTTTCTCGTTATCAGGCTTTCATTTCAAAGTAACCCTACTATCCAAGTTCCTTCTCATAGCCTTATTATCTAGGCTTTCATTTCGAAGTAACCTTACTATCCAGGTTCCTTTCCATAGCCCTACTACCCAGCCTTTCATTTCGAAGAAACCCTACTATCCAGGTTCCTTCTCATAGCCCTACTATCGAAGCTTTCATTTCAAATTAACCCTACTATCCAGGTTCCTTCTCATAGCCCTACCATCTAGGCTTTCATTTTGAAGTAACCTTACTATCCAGATTCCTTCTCATAACCCTACTATCCAGGATTTCATTTCGAAGTAACCTTACGATCCAGGTTCCTTCTCATATCCCTACTATCCAATATTTCATTTCAAAGTAACCCTACTATCCAGGTTCCTTCTCATAGCCCTACTTTCCAGGATTTCATTTCGAAGAAACCCTACTATCCAGGTTCCTTCTCATAGCCCTACTATCCAGGCTTTAATTTAGATGTAACCCTACTATCCAGGTTCCTTCTCATAGCCCTACTATCTAGGCTTTCATTT
Source organism: Vicia faba (assembly GCA_948472305.1). NCBI lineage: Eukaryota > Viridiplantae > Streptophyta > Magnoliopsida > Fabales > Fabaceae > Vicia > Vicia faba. The sequence continues at coordinate 637,293,513 of OX451737.1, read as the reverse complement.
CGAAGTAACCCTACTATCCAGGTTCCTTCTCATAGCCCTACTATCCAGGCTTTCATTTCAAAGTAACCCTACTATCCAGGTTCCTTCTCATAGCCCTACTATCCAGGCTTTCATTTCTAAGTAACCCTTATATCCAGGTTCCTTCTCATAGCCCTACTATCCAGGCTTTCATTTCTAAGTAACCCTACTATCCAGGTTCCTTCTCATAGCCCTACTTTCGAAGTAACCCTACTATCCAGGTTCCTTCTTATAGCCTTACTTTCGAAGAAACCCTACTATCCAGGTTCCTTCTCATAGCCCTACTATCCAGGCTTTAATTTAGAAGTAACCATACTATCCAGGTTCCTTCTCATAGCCCTACTATCCAGGCTTTCATTTCGAAGTAACCCTATTATCCAGGTTCCTTCTCATAGCCCTACTATCCAGGCTTTCATTTCGAAGTAACCCTATTATCCAGGTTCCTTCTCATAGCCCTACTATCCAGGCTTTAATTTCGAAGTAACCCTACTATCCAGGTTCCTTCTTATAGCCCTACTATCCATGCTTTCATTTTGAAGAAACCCTACTATCCAGGTTCCTTCTCATAGCCCTACTATCCAGGCTTTCATTTCGAAGTAACCCTTATATCCAGGTTCCTTCTCATAGCCCTACTATCCAGGCTTCCATTTCGAAGTAACCCTACTATCCAGGTTCCTTTTCATAGCTCTATTATCCAGGCTTTCATTTCGATGTAACCCTACTATCCAAGTTCCTTCTCATAGCCCTACTATCCAGGCTTTCATTTTAAAGTAACCCTACTATCCAATTTCCTTCTCATAGCCCTACTATCCAGGCTTTCATTTCGAAGTAACTCTACTATCCAGGTTCCTTCCCATAGCCCTACTACCCAGCCTTTCATTTCAAAGAAACCCTACTATCCAGGTTCCTTCTCATATCCCTACTATCGAGGCTTTCATTTTAAATTAACCCTACTATCCAGGTTCCTTCTCATAGCCCAACCATGTAGGCTTTCATTTAGAAATAACCTTACTATCCAGATTCCTTCTCATAGCCCTACTATACATGCTTTCATTTTGAAATAACCCTACTATCCAAGGTCCTTCTCATAGCCCTACTATCCATGCTTTCATTTCGAAGAAACCCTACTATCTAGGTTCCTTCTCATAGCCCTACTATCCAGGCTTTCATTTTGAAGTAACCCTACTATCCAGGTTCCTTCTCATAGCCCTACTCTCCAAGCTTTCATTTCGAAGAAACCCTACTATCCAGGTTCCTTCTCATAGTCCTACTATCCAGGATTTCATTTCGAGGTAACCCTACTATCCAGGTTCCTTCTCATAGCCCTACTATCTAGGCTTTCATTTCGAAGTAACCCTACTATCCAGGTTCCTTCTCATAGCCCTACTATCCAAGATTTCATTTCAAAGTAACCCTACTATCCATGTTCATTCTCATAGCCCTACTATCCAGGCTTTCATTTCTAAGTAACCCTACTATTCAAGTTTCTTCTCATAGCTCTACTATCCAGGCTTTCATTTCGAAGAAACCTTAGTATCTATGTTCCTTCTCTTTTATCTCCAGATAGCAGATACGGTCGATTTCATGTTCCCCAGTAAGTCGCTACGAAGCTTGGGATACGACCAGATAACAACTCATTTTTGTCTCATCAATCAAGAGTTAATTCACCAGTAGAGTAATGGACAACCGAAGCTCCTATACTTTATTTCCTGGGACACAAATCAACATTCCCCCGCGAAGTCCTCATCAATGGCAGGTACAAGAATTATTGCAAAGGAATATCTTATACAACCGATATCTTTTCTGGATGGCATCTTTAAGCCCATCTCTGAATATTTTCCGTCACCTTCCAAATGACATCTGTAAGCCTATTCCCGATATTATCGATCAGTATTACTTCATGTGAGTGCAAATTACTAGGCACTCTAGTGTTCAATCATCTTCCACCTTCAGATCACGAAAGACAGACCAGCTAATCTACATCCTCAGATTTAAGAAGATTGAACAGGGGCAGCTGTTGTACCCTAAAATTTTCCCTCCCATTTTTACTCAAAACATACTCCTAGAGGTCCTCAATTGCTCAAGGTTGACTAAGGATTGACCAGACAAATCCTCCTCCTAAGACAATGAGCTTTAAACTAGGGTTTCACTCCTCATCAAGATGTTTGAGTTCTAAGGGTCCTAAATTATTTCCATTTCCATAATATGTTCTCAATATTATCCATGCCAAGTTTCATGCCTTGCACAAGAAGTTTGCTCAGTCAACTGCTCAGATGCCTGAAAATCAACTATACTAGGTCAAAAGTCAACTGTGGCCCATATACAGTCAAACTTCAAGATTTTTGGTCAACATCAACATTTTGTGGTAATATCCATCATTTTATCAAGGTTTGATCATGATTCCTCAAGGAATTCTCCTAATTCATCAAAACTCAAAAGTTGCTAAATTAGGGTTTTTATAGGAAAAGTCAACCAAACTTTGACCAGGCATAACTTCCTCATACTTTATCAGAAATTTATCATCCAAGGCTCATTTTGAAGAGAATCTAATTCCCTACAACTCATCTTCATCCCTCAAGTTCAAACAATGCACTCATGAAAAGATATAAATTCAGACATTATAGGTCATTTCAAAAGTCAACAAAAACACCTTTTGGGTCAAAGCTACTTACATGAACATGGAAGATTCAATTGAGATGAAAACAAAAGGGTTGTTTATAGGACATCCTAGGATTTCTAAAAAGTCCAAGAACACCGTCTTAGGGTCAAAATTGAGAGAGATATGCATTGTCAAAGTTGGCCATTTTTGGAAGTTTGCCCAAAGTCAACAATGACCAAAATTGCATTTTTTCCACATGGGCCCATTTTTTCAAGATTGAATCTCAGTCCTAGCATGGTCCACGACCTATGGGACCCTCCATGCCTATTTGTTTTGGTTTATTTAATTTATTTTGATTTTTATTCATTTAAAAATCAAATAAATTCAAATAAAATCAAAATAAATCAAATTAAGGGAATGAGATTTGTTTTGCATTGAATTATGGATCATGCAAGCTGTATAACATCAAGCAAATCGTGCCAAGCCAAAAACAAGGGGATATCTCCAATTTTGGAAAGATTTGATTCAAAACTTTTAGACCATTAATCTCTTGATTTTTTCCAAGATTTATTGACTTAATTGGATTCACTACTTATACAGAAGCTTTATGAACCCTAAGGGAGGAAATTCACGCGCATCCCGCCTCCCAAGAACAAGAACAAAGTCCAACTTTTTTGTGAAAAAGTGCAGATCGAATCTTTCACCATAGGCCATTTCAAGCCATTCTAAGGATCAAACCATATTCCTGGATAATCACTGGAGCAATTGCAAGCATTATACAGGCCTGAAGCATCAAGAATCGCGAGCTAGAACCTTCACGGTTTGCTTTTTTCCAAACCTCGATTACAATGATTCTTGCATCATAAACATGTTTTGATCATATATCCAGGCTTGCTATTATATTTGCAATATTTTTATTGGTTTAATTAAAGTTTAAGGGCATGAATAGGTTCTTGCCATGGCTAGGGTTCATGAGCTCAAAATTGGGGTTTCTCTATCCAGGGAAAATTGAAGGGGATTATGGGCACCCATAGACTTAGGACAAGATTCTTGATTGATCTATGTTTTTAGTTCTGATTAATATTGTTTGCATTGCATTTTGAGATTTTGTAGGGTTATAGCTATGGACAAAAACTATCACTATAACTTTTAGTGACAATTTTGTCCGTAGGTAAAAGTTGAATATCAAGAACGACACTTCTGGGAAGAAGATGCAGGCGTGGCAGCACACCACTGGTCCATTTAAATTTTCGCGCATTTGTATAGGAAGCTGACTTTTCGTTCTTTATAATATATTATTTGTATTAACAAATGAAGCAAATGGTTCAGTGGCAAGCAGAGAAGGCTCTAAGGTGCGTGTGTGTAGGAGGTCAGGGGTTCGATCCCTGCCTCCTACGTAATATTTTTCCTAACATTTGATTGCAGATCTGGTGCTATCCTACCAAGCGCGCCTACCATACACCACAACATCTCATCATTGGATCATCTTCATCTCAGATCTAACGCCTCAAGCATGCAGGCGCGTGATGGACTTTCTTGGCCAACGTCTCACTGGATCAGGCGCATCAATTGGGCCACCAACTATCCTGGGCCTAACAAGTTCAACTCTGCACCCCCAGTTTTAATTCTAACAGCAGGCCTATCCCATTTTTTTATTTTTAATTTCTTTAACTTTTTTTTTGTTTTATTTATTTTTTTCATTGCTTTAAAAATCATTGTTTTTTTTAATTAAATCAAAAATCATAAAAACACAAAAAATATTAGAATTAGGTTTTTTATAAAAATATTTAATTCTATTAATTAATTAGGTTAATTAGGATAACTTAAATTCTTTTTTTCATTATTAAAATTAATTAGAAATTAGGTTAATTTGCAAAGTTAGTTACTTTTTTTTCTCAAAAATCCAAAAAATACTTTTCTCTATTTACTGAATTAAATGTCATTGAATTTAATTTTAATTCTGTATTTAATTTCATCGCGTGTATTTATTACATTATTTTTCCGATTAATGTAATTGCTCTGAGTTTGTAATAGTTTAACTTAGGTTTACTATTTACCTTTACTATTTTCCTCTGGTTTTTGATTATGTAATCCCCCTCCCAAAGGCCTTATAATAGCTAGGTTTAAAATTCTCGCATTTTACTTTTCGTCATTATAAACTGTTAGATGATTGATACTAGGATTGTATGCAAAAGATCATAATTTAAAACAGTAGAAAACCCTAAATGTGCAAAGATAATAACTGAAAAACAAACACTTGCACATGCTCACTCCTAGGGTTTGCCCCACTTCGGTTGCCTTCGGTAAACGGTCATGAAGTATAGGGAGTCTTAATGGTTGTCCTCTAGTCCCAAAAGATAAAAAATGACCCATTCGAATGTTTCCTGGAAAAGATCTTTAGGACTTTAGGGTAATTACTAAGGTTTCCTAACCATTTCTTTAGTCATCGTAATTGTCCCTTTCGTCCCTTTCGATTGTCCCTTAAACTCCAACGATGGAGCTACCTACTCCTTAATAGTAGGATAGTGTTGTCTAAAGGAAATAAGAAAATGAACATACTTTTTCGAGTAGGTAGAAACTTTTAGGTACTTATTAAAAACAACTAATTTTTTACACTTACACTTTCAAAATGCTTTTCAAGCTAAAGTTTTAAAAAACACTTTATCACACCCTTGAGTACTGATACAAGGGTTACCATAAAGTGAATCGCCGCACTAAGACATTTTTTCAAAGCTTTTCAAAACACACAAACACACGAAAGCAATTTAAAAAATAAGCAAGTAACTAAGAGCCCATGGAAAACCGTGGATAGAAAGGGTGCTAACACCTTCCCTTTCTATAATCTACCCCCCCCCCCCCCCCCCCCCCCCCGTACTCAGAAACATCTCGAAAGAGGTTTTTTCTGTTCTTTTTCCTTTTCCTTTGTTGGATGAAATAAAATTCGGTGGCGACTCTTGCTTATCATACATTTGCAAACAAAAAAAACGCAAAGCCAGTAGTAACTAAAAACATTCGGTTCTGCCACCGTATTACACATAACATGTTTATACTATATCACAAAAGTCTTAAGCAAAAAATCCAATTTTTACTCTGAAATCAATTTCCATTCATGTAAAATCGATTTCTTACTTAGCGTTTCTTAAAGTTTTATCAAATTTGCTTATGTTTTGCATGTGAAAATCGATTGCTTCTGATGTGCAATCGATTGCACACTGAAAGATTTTCAAAATTTAACCCTTGTGCAATCGATTGATGCTAAGGTGCAATCGATTGATTACTGTACATTTTTGAAAAACAGTAACTTTTTGCACACCTCTTCATACACAACTTCACTGAATATTTTCATTTAATCTTTGCAATTGTTCATGATTATTTTGGATAAACTTATGATGTTTCAAAGGGGGTGTTATTGAAATATCGGCTGAATAAATCATCGAGATGAAATCAATAAAGTCACCATCGGACATTTTTTATCCCACGGGAAGGGAAAGGTAAACATAAAGTAAACCTGAGAAGGGTGAAATTATGACCAAACAACCGAGAGATCGGGTAAGGTAGTCTGTAATGCGAGGGGAAGGTATTAGCACTCCACACACCTATAGTACTCTATGGTATCCACTCTTGTTGTTTATCTAATGGGTGTGTGTAATACGTTGGGAGAACTGACTTGGTTTTGCGTTTTATCACAAATGTTATGGATAGCAAGAGTCGCCACTGAATTTTCTTTTATCCAATAAGGAAAGGGTGAAAAGAATAGGAAAAAAACTTTTTTGATTCTGAGTTTAGTGGGTAAGTTATGAAAAGGGAAGGTGTTAGCATCCTTTTCATCCGTAGTTATCTACGGGCCCTTAATCGCTTAAATCAGTTTAAAAATTTTCTTTTTTGTGTAAGTGTTTGAAAATATCTTTAAAAGTTGAACTTTGTAATGATCCCCGTATCTGTCCTCGAGAGTGCGTACAAAGTGTTTATTAGAAAATATTTATTAAAAATTGTTTGTCTGAAATGTTTTTTGTTTTGAAAAGCTTTGTGAGCAAGCGATTATGAGCATCTACCCTACTCAAGGTCGTTCTTGTATTTTCCTCCTCCTTTATATAGTGCTATCTATACCATTAGTTAGTAAGAAGCCCTATCGTTGGGTGTGAAAGGACATGCGTGGGTCATCGTACAGTCATCGAAGGCAACTCGTAAGGATGCTTTAGCAATTTTCATTAAGGGACTAGATCATTTACTAAAGGCAACTTCGAAAGGGTTATCGAGGGAATATGATCTTTGTATCGAGGGACTTTGCTAAAGCGTCCCCACGTTCGAGGGACATGACTGTTATTTTCCGAAGACAACAAGGGAGGTTACCCTAGAGGTGTAAGTGTGCAAAGTGTATTCTGTTCAGTTATTTTTAGTCTTGCAGTTAGGGTTAGCTATCGAGTCATTATTATTTTTCCATACAAGACTTAATTACTAAGCAGTAAACATAAAAATAATGAAAAGCAGTAAAGTGTGGAAAATAAATGCGAAAAGGTAAACCCTAGACTATTACAACGCTTTGGGGAAGTTACATAATAGAAATGCGGAAAGTAAACCCTAATTACTATTACATCCCAAAAAACAGTTACATAATAATTAAAAGAAAATAAATGCGAGAAATGAAAAAAATTACATTCGCACAGTCGATCTAAAAATGTGCAAAATAGTAAAGAAAAGTTTTTTTTTGTATTTTTATGAAAAATGTTGGTGATTGAATTAGTTAAGAAACCCTAAAAAACTAATTAACTTTAGTAAAAAATCAATTAACTTAATTTAAAAAAACCCTAAGAATCTAATTAGTTTTAATTAAGAAAATAAATAAGTTAAATTAATTAATTAGAAAAAGGTGATTAAAATTAAACCTAATTAATTAACCTAAACTATTATTTTATTTTAATTAATAATAAGAATAAATATATAAAAGAAAAAGGTAGAAATATAAAAAAAGGTATGGGTCTGACTGTAGCAAAAAAGGGGTGTTGATTGCAATATGAGTCCAAAGCCCAATAAGCTCCAGCGTTTGACCTAGTGTGGGAGGCCCTTGAGGGTGCTGCGTGGAAATCAAATATGAACTATTGGATCTGGATCTGAGCATGATCGAATGGTGATGGTTGAGGAGGTGCATGGTTGACGCATGGGATGCGGTGTACTGGATCAATAGAAATCAGAAAATATGAAAAAAAATTGCAAAACCGGGGATCCAACCCGTGCCCTGGGATAATAATGCATTAGCGTACACATTTTAACCACTGGGGTGGTGATACATCCATTGTTATCAGCGAAACAAATTAAACATAACATAAAAACATTGCATGAACCAGAGAGGTGCTAGAGCCCTAGCTCTGGTCATCTTCTCAGGTGAGTCTCTTTTGTTCCTGTAAAAAATAACAAATATTAGAAGCCTATAGGGACCCTACCCCCCTAAATCAAGGCCCGCAAATTCAATGGGACCCTTATCTTGGACTGAATCGTGCTAGTTTGAGAGCTACAACAAAAATAGCATAAATCAGTATTATCATGGCTATGCACTATCCATCCATCATGAGACTCCCACGATGGGTTATTCCTGCATTATTGAACCTTAGGACCATGTTAATAAAGTTATTATGTGTTAAAATTTAAAGGAAACAAAAATACAAAATTCATGCAATAAGGTAAATCGGTGATGCATGCAGTGGTGTTTCCAGCCTTTTGGTTCGTTGCAAAAGAACCAATTTACCCTATGACCTTCCTGGAAGTGAATGGAAGCGCTGGTATATGTTGAAGATGGCTGAAACTAGGATTCTAAGGTTTCCCTAGTTTTGAGTAATTTTGTGAATTTTTGGAAGTTTCTCACACAAGGGTTTTTCGTGTCTTTGATGTCTGAGTGAGTGAGATATATAGCTTACAATTAGGTCAAATGTAACATGGGCTTGGACCTTGTAAGAAGCCTTTGTTTTATTTAATTTAATTTTGACTTTAAGTTAATAAAAATCAAAATAAATAAAATAAAAAAGTCAAGGGGTGCATGAAGTAGATCTAAAGTTCATGTGAAGAGTATAATGCGTTTGGACCTTGAAACAATAGCCCATTAGCCCAAAAATTCAAGTTTGATCAATTTGAACTTCATGCAATTGCTCAAATTTCCCAATATTTACCATTTGAAGGTGATCTATTACTTTTTGGGAAGCTCAAGATGTCCTCTACAATCCCTATTTTGAACATTTTTGCATTTGAAGCCTTTATCATGATGTAAGTTGCCTTGACAAAAAGTGTCTTTTTGTTGACTTTGTTAGAACATAGTTTGATTCTACAACCCTTAATTAGAGTTTTGATGATAACAAAATACGAAGAATAAATTATTTCAAAGATATATACAAAGAACAATTATGCACCTTAAAATTATGTTTTGTATATGCAGAAGTTCTGATGGAATCAACATCAGAATGGAATCAGCATCAGAAGATCAGCAATTGTGCTACACGCTGAAGCTACCAGATTATACGCTGAAGCTTGATGACCAGAATCTGCCCCTAAACAAAATACACTCTGACTCTGATCAAAGACATCTTTACCAAGTCATCAACACTCTGAAGCGTTATCAGCAGATACAACAAAGAAGACTCTGAAGCGTTACTGGTTATTCAAGACAAAATTAAATGCTAACGGCTTTCTTCAAACAAAGATCTTCTACAAAAGGAAAGTGCATTATTATCATTAAACCTTCTTTATGGACAATGTATCCTTGCTTTCCTATATAAACAGGTATGCTTGTGAAAAGAAGCACGTACGTACGCACTCAAAATTTGCCAAGCTATCCAAACCACGCATATTCAAAGCTTTAGCAAATTCATTTTATTTCAAGCTTATTTTGTGTAATTATCACAGTTGTGATATACAATTTTGTAAGAAAACAACAACACACACTTGCTCAATTCATTTGTAAAAGAAGTTCCTTGAGATTAACCGGATTGTGGTTGTACTCAAGAAGACTTTAACAGTTGTTAAACTAACTGTTGTAATTCTTTGAGAATAGTGGATTAAGACCTCATTGGAGAGAGGCGAAATCACCTTGACGGGTGGACTGGAGTAGTTTGAGATCAAACGAACCAGGATAAAAATATTGTGTTGTTAAGCCTTTTGATTTAAGTTTTATAATTCAACCCCCCCTTCTTGTGTTTTTCACATCTTCAGACTTTTGAAATGACCTATAATGTATTGGCCCATATCTCTCAAATGAAGCACTTTCTAGACTTGAGCTTAGAGAGAAAGAGTTGAGAGAATTGAATTTCCTTCATAATGAGCTTTGGTTGAGGAAAATCTGATGAAGCATGTGAATGTTATGCTTGGTCAAAGTTTAGTTGACTTCTAATGAAAACCCTAATTTAGTAACTTTTGACTTTTGATGATTTAAGAGTTTTCTTGACGAATCATGACCAACCCTTGATAAAATGAGGAGTATAACTTTAAAACCTCGATGTTGGCCAAAAATCTTGAAGTTTGACTGTATGTTGACCATAATTGACTTTTTGTCCAATACAATTAATTTTCAGTCATCTGAGGAGCTGACTGGGCAAACTTTGTATACAAGGCATGAGATATGGTATGACCATTATTGAAGACATGAAAGAAACCATGAAATCCACTTGAGGACTTAGAAACCCAATATTCCTTGAGAAATACAAAACCCTAGTTGTAGGTAGTGTTACGGTGGAAGAACCGGCTGTCATACAGGTTTTGCATTTGTATTCGCAAATGTTGTGGTAAGCAAGAGTCGCCACCGACTTTTCTTTTAGCCAACTAAGGAAAGGGTGAAAAGAACAGAAAAATACCTTTTGAGAGTTTTCTGAGTAAGGGGGTAGATTATGGAAAAGGGAAGGTGTTAGCACCCTTTCCATCCGTAGTTATCTACGGGCTCTTAGATGCTTAGCTCATTTTAAAATACCTTGTGCTTTGTGTGTTTTGAAAAGCATTTTCTGAAAGCGCCTTAATACGACGAACTTTGTAATGTTTCTCGGAATAGTAGTGAACGTATACAAAGTGTTTGAAAATGATTTTGAAATAGGTTTTATGTAAGTGTAAAAATTGTTTGAGCATAACATCTAGGAACTATCTACTTTTAATCGAAAGGGTTGTTCTTTTCCTCTTTTCCATTAGACGGTACTATCCTACTATTAGTGAGTAGGTAGCCCTAGTCATTGGATGTTTGAGGGACAATCTAAGGGACGTTTATAGTCACAAAGGCAACTGGGCAAGAAACTTTAGTAAATACCCTAGGGTTTTAAGATGATTTTTACCGGGGCAACATCGAGAGGGTCATCGAGGGACTTATGATCTTTAAACCGGAGGGTAGCCACGAAAATCTCTCAAGTTTCGAGAGTTGTGACTGTTTTCCGAAGGCAACCAAAGTGGGATACCCTAGAGGTGTATAACTGAAATTGTGTTGTATTTAGTTATCTTTGTCTTGTGTTAGGTTTGCTAATGTTTGTTTGTTTCTTGCCATACAATCCTAATTAGCATACATCTAAGCAGTCAATAATTTACAGTAATTAAAAGTTCGGAAATGTAAATCCTAAACTATTACAAGGCTTCCGGGAGGGGGATTATTACAAGTCCAAAACTTGGAGGGAAATAAAGCAGTGAATGTAAAAGCCTACTTTAAACTATTACAACCAGTAAGCAGGTACAATAATATGAAAAAAGTGTGAAAGGAAATAACGCGCGCAAAATGAAAATAACGTCTAAAACCTAAAAAGGAAAAATATTTTTGATTGTTTTTGATCATGGAAAGAAATTTAATTCAAAATCATAAGTCTATTTATTTTTAAATTAAAAAAAGGTTAAAATAATTAATCAATTAATTTAAAAAATTAATTTATTTGACAAAATGCTAACCTAATATTTTTGTGATTTTTATCTAATTTTATAATGTTATTAAAAAAATAAAACAATTAAAAGCAAGTAAATAAAACGAAATAAAAAAAGTAAATGGGACAGGATAGTAAAAGTAACAGGGGGGGTCTAGAATTTGTTTGGGCCCAAACAAATAGAACCCAGGAGCTGTGCTAGATCCCATGTTGCTATCCCTTGAGAGTCCACCATGAAGTTTCATGTTTGAAGGCACTGGATTTAACGCAGTATGGATCTGATGGTTCTGATCTGTTGGTACATGGTGCACCCCTAGGATCACATCATGCTGGATCTGCAAAAAACATGTTAGAAAAATTAAAATACATGGCCTGGGTATCGAACATAGGTCCTCTCCCTGTTTGCATGTTTTCTTTACCAATTTCGCTAGTTGCCAATTCGTTTATTATAATGAAACAATACTATTATATGTAATGAAATGAATCAGATATATAAAATTCAAAATCAAACACGAAGGGTTTTTCACAAGCCAAATGGGAGAGTGACAGTTGGGGCGTCGGAGTCAGCCCACTGGAGTCAACTCTCCGATTGTCTTCTCTGGTGGGCTTCAATAGTAAACCTGCAAAAAATATTCAAAAAAAAGTTAAAAACCACCCTATCCTACTAATTCAAACCCCCTGAGTCCGAAGCTGAAGTCTGTTTGGTCTGAAACGTATTGGATTTTGAGATTCGAAGAAGAATACAGATCGTGCCCTAGCAATGGCACGATCTTCTTCTTCCTTAAACCTGCATGAATTATGCTAGATCTGTACTATGGTGTCCCTAAACACGAACCAAACTGTTAGAGTTAACAAAATGGAATGTATATTCAGTTTCAAAATTTAAAGCCCTTACCAACTGGTGATGTTTGGAGATAGCCATTCAAGGTGTTGCATGACTTGTGAATGGTCTGGACACCTTCCTTGGGACCTCAGGGATGGAATGGTGAGGTTTGTTTGGCACGGGAAAGTTTGTACTGTGTATTTTGAACTTGATAACTCTTGTGAGGATTTTGCAATTATTGGTGTGCTTTTCTAAGGTTGTGTGTGTGTGTGTTGCTTCTGATTTAGTCTTGTATTTATATAGGGGTGTAGTGATGAACAAATATGGCATGAATCAGCCATTAACTATGGCTTTGAAAGCAAAATTAGATTTGTAAAGTTTCCATTTTGAGATATTTCATGCCATTTTAAACTTTGAGTGAACCTGGATAGGTTATGGTTAGTCCAATCCCAACAAGCTTCATCCCATTAGGTTTTCATTTCGACTTGCATCTCCTTTCACATCAATTGATTATTTCGACAAGCTCCCAAGATTTGTTCTTTTCGATGGCTCTGAGTTCCAATTTAAATTTCTCAAGGCTTCATCATCATGGCTTCTTCGACTTAGTCACCATCTGCATCGATTGTGTAATCTGGAAACCCCTCATATCCAATCAGCCTAGTCAAACTCAGTTCTTGTTCCTTTCGATCTCCTTTCCTTCAATTCGACCAATCGAAGTATCACCTCTTCCTTTTGACTTGTCGAAGCTTCATTTTGTTCTTTGTGATCTCCTCTCCTTCAATTCGACCAAATGAAGTATCACCTCTTCATCTTGACTTGTCAAAGCTTTGTTCTGTTCTTTTCGATCTCCAAAAAAATTTGTGACTGTGTATGATTCTTGTCGAACTGAACTTCGACTCCAATCCCACCTTTTGCTTTTGTATTCAAGAACTTCTCTACTGATCACTAGTTTATCTTCGATTGGTGAATACAACTTGTATGCACCAGTCGAATGATAAACTATGAGCACCAAGACTTCACTTCGATCATCTAACTTCTTCCTCACTTGTACAGGTACATGTCTGAAACACATTGATCAAAAACTATAAGATGACTTATATTTGGCTGATTCAACCCTAAAGGTCCTTCTATGAAATCACACCACATTTGAAGATTGCATGTCCTTCGAACCATTAGACATCCACGTGCTTCTTTGGATAAGATCAAAGCTTTCAAATTCAAGATCTTCTTCTTTCGAAGCTCCAATTCAATCAACATGACAGTCGAAATTTCTTTCCCTTTAATGCTTCGAATAACTTATATTTCAATAGTTCGAAAACGAACTCTTCGATAACGGTTCAAAATTTTAAGCTCTTTACTATCTCTTCATCAATCTAAGACTTCATAAAAGCCTCATAACACTTTCTTTCAAACAATTCTTTCTTCGATCACAGTGTCAATTATTCAAAACTTGTGTAATCGGAATTCCCAACTAACACTGCTTCGTTGGGCATCTAATTAGAATGCATACTGCTGTCGAAGCTGCTTCAACCCAAAATCTCTTAGGCAATTTTTTAGCTTTCAACTTAAATCTCGTCAAGTTCAATACACTTATATTCTTTTTTGCAGTTATGCCATTATGCCGAGGAGTATAGGGCGCAATAACCTCCTGTAATGTATGAGCTTGTACCTTCCAAATGATGCATTTCTTGAGCTTCAGGATAAAATATAAGTTGTAGCGCATGAAACTTGGCATGGACAAACTTGAAGACATATTAGGACCATGGAAAAAATTTGAGAACTTTGGATCCCACACATCTTGGTGAAAAGTGAAACTAGTTTAAAGGCCATTGCTTAGGAGGAGAATTTGTCTGATCAATTCTTGGTTAACCTTGAGCAATTGAGGACCTTAATGAGCATGCCTTGAATAAAATGGAAGGGAAAATTTTGGGGTACAAGAGCTGCCCCTGTTCAATCTTTTTAAACCTGGGGATTTAGATTGGCCTGTCCGCCATTCGTTATCTGAAGGTGGAAGATGATTGAACAAAAGAGTGCCCAGAAATTTGCACTCGCTGATGTTTTAGTTGATTGTTTCAGAAATGGGCTTATAGATGCCATTTGGAGAGGTGATAAGAATCTATCGGAGATGGGCTTATAGATGCCATCCAAAGTGACTGCTGGTAAGTATAAAACTTGACTGCGACGTATAATAAAGGAATCTTTGGCGACTACTACTTCGACAGGTAATGACTACTACTTCAACAAATAATGAAGGAATCTGACGACTACTACTTCAGCAGGTAATGAAGGAATCTTACGACTACCACATCAATGGATAATGAAGGAATCTGACGACTACTACTTCAACAGGTAATGAAGGAATATTACGACTACTACTTCAACAGGTAATGGAGGAATTTGACGACTACTATTTCAACAAGTAATGAAGAAATCTTACGACTACTACTTCAACAGGTAATGAAGGAACCTTGGACGACTAATACTTCAATGAATAATGAAGGAATCTGACGACTACTACTCCAATAGGGAATGAAGGAATCTTGGATGACTACTACTTCAACAGGCAATGAAGGAATCTTACGACTACTACTTCAACAGGTAATGAAGGAATCTTGGACGACTACTACTTCAACAAGTAATGAAGGAATCTTACGACTACTAATTTAACAAGTAATGAAGTAATCTTACGACTACTACTTCAACAGGGAATGCAGGAATCTTACAACCACTACTTCAACAGGTAATGAAGGAATCTTACGACTACTACTTCAACAGGTAATGAAGGAATCTTGGACGAATACTACTTCAACAGATAATGAAGGAATCTGCCGACTACTACTTCAACGGGTAATGAAGGAATCTTGGACGACTACTACTTCAACAAGCAATGAAGGAATCTTATGACTACTACTTCAACAGGTAATGAAGGAATCTTGGATGACTACTACTTCAACAAGTAATGAAGGAATCTTACGATTACTACTTCAACAAGTAATGAAGGAATCTTATGACTACTACTTCAACAGACAATGAAGGAATCTTACGACTACTACTTCAATAGGTAATAAAGGAACCTTATGACTACTACTTCAACAAGTAATGAAGGAATCTTGGACGACTACTACTTCAACAGGTTAGTGAAGGAATCTTATTACTACTACTTCAAAAAGAAATGAAGGAATATGACGACTACTACTTCAACAGGGTATCAGAAGGAATCCGCACTTGATTTTGTCTGAATGATGCACTAGAAGATGTCTACACCTGACTTCATCTAGAAGAGATATTTTTCATAATGACTTTCTGGGGAAAGTCTTTGAAGGAAGTACTTTTCAGAAAGTTAGTTTCTGAAGAAAGTTGTCTGGTCATGTAGATAGTTGAAGATATTCGTCTGTTTATATACTTTACCTGAAAAGATAAAGGGTTAGTTGTGTGCAATGTCGTGATGTATGAAGTGCATTACGTAATGAAATTCTCAAAATAAATGAGACTGTGTTATATGCATTTTGTATGCATATGCTATGATATTGGTAAATGATGGTGAATGTGAAATGTTATTGAAGTGCATTCGCAAATTTGAGCCGTATCTTAGTATGGGGAAAATAAATCCCTAGTTGTTGTTAGGGATGAAGAGTATGTATATCTTAAATCTTCTAGGAATCATTTCCTGCTTTCTTGTTTGAGGAAACTCCACTGGGGAACATTGATTTCTTGCTTTTTGCTTGAACTGTTTCTTTTGTGATTAAAGTTAGCGGGATGCCCTAGTTTATTTCTTAAGTCTCCTTCATAGGTTTTTTCTTTTGAGAGATAATGACTTCCATTTTTAATGATTATGTGGAACCATCACCATATGTTGTTTTAGAAGGATACCTCCCACACTACTCGTCATGTACGAAGGGAAAGCTTACGATTGAATGCACCATTGAATTAACTTAGAAACTACCCTGCCCCAGGTTATGATTAAGGGTTTTAATTTGTGTGAAAAGAAAAACTCCTACTTCTTAGGCTCAAAGGGGTTGGCTAGAGATTATATTCCTTATAACTCCACTATTTAGGATTTGAAAGAACGCTTGTACATCATCAATAAGGTCTGTTCAAAAGCATATTGTAGAGACTATGGTATCATTTTCTTCATCCTCCCTCTAAAGGCTTATAGTTTTTAATCGAGAGTTGAATATCATAAAAAGGGAATAAAAAGCACAATTTGAATATAGTGAACACGAATGAATTAATTCAAGACAAACATATGCAATGCATTAATGAGAATAACCAAAGTCTGACATAAAGATAAGTTTTTAAGCAAACAAAGAAATTACAATTGATAATTCAAATGAAATAAACACTCTCAATCTTGGCCATGATTTGGCATGGGTGTAGTAATCATATTGGGATCCTTAGGAGGATAAAATTAAATCTCCTTGTTGTCAATTAAATCTTGAATCTTGTTTTTCAAATACCAACAACTGTCAGTGTCGTTCCCAAGACTATTAGAATGGTAGACACAATTCACATTAGGATTATACTTAGGAGAGGATGTATCGGGGTTTTGAGGAGGATCCCTTAGTGTAATCAGTTTCGCTTTTAGAAAATATTGTAACGCTTAAGACAATGGAATATTAATCTTAGTGTATTTCCTTTCTTGGAACTTTATCCTATGCCTATTGCCCTGTTGTTGTTGAACATGTGTAGGATTAGAAATTAATACCGCACCCACGGACTGATGGTGCTAATTTTTACTATGGCTCCTTTGACCATATACCACATTATTTTCTTTTTTACCAACAAAGGGATTTTTCACATCATTAGAGGTTGAGGCCATTGGGATCTTCCCACTTTTGATACCGCTTTCAATCCTTTCCCCAGTCAGAATTATCTCTGTAAAACTAGACGAAGAACTCCCAATCAGCAGATTAAAGAATGGGCCAGCCAGAGTTCCCATGAACATGTCTATCATTTCCCTATCAGTCAGAGGAGGTTTCACCCTTCCAGATAAATCCCTCCATTTCTGCAATATTCCTTGAATCCTTCTCTTGAGCCCATGGACATATTCTGCAATTGCACTCGAGTTGGTGCCAGGTCAGCATTGTATTGGTATTTCTTGTAGAAAGCAGCAACCAAGTCTTCCCAGGTTTGAATATTGGTTCCTTACAATTGATAGAACCATTCCAGTTGAGTGCCATCCAAACTTTCTTGGAAGAAATGGACCCATAACTTCCGGTCAGCAGTGTGAGGCTGGATCTTTCTGACTTATGATCTTAAGTGAAGTTTAGGACAAGAGATCCCGTCATATTTGGAAAAGATAGGGACCTTGAACTTATGTGGGATGACCACCCCTAGAACCAGCCCTAGTTCACCAAAATCCAATCCTGGTATCTTCCGGACCTCCATAGCCTTGAGCCTATCCTCCAATTATCTATACATGTCATCAGCGGGAGGGTATTGTTCATCCGAGTAATCCTCATCTTCAGAACCCTAGTTATTCATGTCTTCCGGCTTAATGTTTCTATCCTCTTCATCTTGTTCGTCATCTTCATTGGAGGAGACATCAACAACTTGAATCGGTTGGGTTGGACCTTTGAATCTCCTTCCCAGATTAAGGACAATAACTGGCTTCGTAGTCTTTTTCTTTTTCTTGGCAAGGAGCATCATTATTTCTTGCTGCCCCTTGGCCAGATTTAGAAGGGTCTCTTGGAATTGTATATGTTGAGCCTGGAGATCTTGACATTTTGCTTGAGGGCCATTTTCCTTGCTGAAATAAACAGCGAGAAAATGAGAAACCTGCTTGGAAAATACTTGATATGTAATGTCATGCATGCAATGTTTTCAAGGATCTCGCTGGGTAAACACAAGAAAATTTCAGAAGTTGAGTTTTGACTGCAACTTTGACGGAATAACTTTGTATCGTTGAATGTCCTTATACAAGAATCAAGCTCACCATGTCGAGCTGGTCATAGCCTCTGATTCAAGTTATCGCTCTTTGGTCTTTTGATGACATTGGCTAGAGGAAAATAATTCCCCTTGGCCTTTTCTAGACGTCTGGTTCATTAAAGCCTGCATCACAGACCCTTGAGATCCTTGAAATGGTTAAGGAAATGCTATGGCATGATGTCATGATGTGTATGATATTCACCAACAAAAAGTGTAAGGTGATGAAGATAAGTGAGTCTTGCAAGAAGTAAAGGTTATTGGATAATGACTACAAACAAGTTTTGCAAGGAACTCACATCCTTAAATAATAAATAAAACCTTGCAAGGAGTTCAAGTTGTTAGATAATGATAGAAAACAAGTCACACAAGTAGCCTTAGGTTCAAAGGCTTGCATGAGGTTTAAAGGTAAGTACCCTCTTGAAGTTTCAGTTGGCTCAACCTGTCTTAGAAAAGTAACCGGATTCTAAGGAGTCTCAATATCATTGACCTTTCTTTTAGGCATTGTTTTAGCTCAAGCACCAAAGTATTGTGTCCAAAACATCCCCAAAGTCCATTCTCAATGAGTGTAGTATCGAGTATCAACCAATCTTCGGTCAGAACCAAAGCCAGCAATCTCACTACCTCCATGATTTATTTCTACTTACCTAAAAAGGTGCCCTAGATTCGGGTGTAGGATATTTTAGTAACAACCCAAACAAAACCCTCAAAAGTAAAGCATACAAATCACACAATGTAAATCAATTTTAAAATGAACTAAACTCTAAGGTAACCCAACTTTATCAATAGTTCTCAGTTCTGTGATGCGGTGGCAGAACCGACTGTTATACTACTTTTGCATTTGTATTCACAAATGTTGTGATAAGCAAGAGTCGCCACCGACTTTTTTTATCCAACTAAGGAAAGGGTGAAAAGAATTTAAAATGACCTTTCAAGAGTTTTCTGAGTAAGGGGGTTAGATTATAGAAAGGGAAGGTGTTACCACCCTTTCCATCCGTAGTTATCTACGGGCTCTTAGATGCTTAGCTCATTTTGAAATAGTTTGTGCTTTGTGTGTTTTGAAAAGCATTTTTTCAAATCACCTTAGTATGGATAACTTTGTAATGTTTCTCGGAATAGTAGAGAACGTATACAAAGTGTTTGAAAATGATTTTGAAAGAGGTTTTGTGTAAGTGTAAAAATTGTTTGAGCATAGCATCTAAGAACTATCTGCTTTTACTCGAAAGGGTTGTTCTTTTCCTCTTTTCCTTTAGACATTGCTATCTTACTATTAGTGAGTAGGTAGCCCTAGTCGTTGGATGTTTGAGGGACAATTGAAGGGACGTTTATAGTCACAAAGGCAACTGGGCAAGAAACTTTAGTAACTACCCTAGGGTTTTAAGATCACTTTTATCGGGGCAACTTCGAGAGGGTCATCGAGGGATTTATGATCTTTAAACCGGAGGGTAGCCACTAAAATCTCTCACACTTCAAGAGTTGTGACTGTTTCTCTGAAGGCAACCAAAGTGGGATACCCTAGAGGTGTATACGTGAAATTGTGTTGTATTCAGTTATCTTTGTCTTGTGTTAGGTTTGCTAGCGTTTGTTTGTTTCTTGTCATACAATCCTAATTAGCATACATCTAAGCAGTCAATAATTTGCAGTAATTAAAAGTGCGGAAATGTAAATCCTAAACTATTACAAGGATTTCGGGAGGGGGATTATTACAAGTCCAAAACTAGGAGGGAAATAAAGCAGTGAATGTAAAATCATACTTTAAACTATTACAACCAGGAAGCAGGCCCAATAATATGAAAAAAAGTGTGAAAGGAAATAACGCGCGCGAAAAGAAAATAACGTGTAAAACCTAAAAAGGAAAAATCTTTTTGTTTGTTTTTGATCATGGAAAGAAATTTAATTTAAAATCCTAAGTCTATTTATTTTTAAATTAAAAAAAAGGTTAAAATAATTAATCAATTAATTTACAAAATTAATTTATTTGAGAAAATGCCAACCTAATATTTTTGTGATTTTTATCTGATTTTATAATGTTATTAAAAAAATAAAACAATTAAAAGCAAATAAATAAAATGAAATAAAAAAAGTAAATGGGAGAGGATAATAAAAGTAATAGGGGGGATCTGGAATTTGTTTGGGCCCAAACAAATAGAACCCAAGAGTTGTATTGGATCCTATGTTGCTAGCCCTTGAGAGTCCACCATGAAGCTGCATGTTTGAAGGCGCTGGATCTAATGCTGTATGGATTTGATAGTGTTGATCTGATGGTACATGGTGCACCCTTAGGACCACATCACACTGGATCTACAAGAAACACGTTAGAAAAATAAAATACACGACCTAGGTATCGAACCTAGGTCATCTCCCTGTTTACACGCTTTCTTTACCAACTGAGCTAGTTGCCAATTTGTTTATTATAATGAAACAATACTATTATATGTAATGAAATGAATCAAATATATAAAATTCAAAATTAAAAAGGAAGGGTATTGCACAAGCCAAATGGGAGAGTGACAGTTGGGGCGCTGGAGTCAGCCCACTGGAGTCAACTCTCCAGTTGTCTTCTCCGGTGGGCTTCAACAGTAAACCTGCAAAAAACATTCAAAAACAAAAGTTGAAAGCTACCCTATCCCACTAACTCGAACCCCTTGAGTCTGAATCTGAAGTCCGTTTGGTCTGAGACGTCTTGGATTTAGAGACTCGAAGAAGAATACAGATCGTGCCCTACAATGGCATGATCTTATTCTTCCTTAAACCTGCATGAATTACGCTAGATATGTACTAATGGTGTCCCTAAATAGGAACCAAATAGTTAGAGTTAACAAAATGGCATGTATATTCAGTTTCAAAGTTTAAAGCCCTTACCAATCAGTGATGTTTGGAGGCAGCGATTCAAGATGTTGCACGACTTGTGAATGGTCTGGACACCTTCCTGGGGACCTCGGGGATGAAATGGTGAGGTTTGTTTGGCACGAGGAATCTTGTACTGTGTATTTCAAACTTGACAACTCTTGTGAGGATTTTGCAATTTTTGGTGTGCTTTTCTGAGGCAGTGTGTGTGTTGCTTCTGATTTGGTCTTGTATTTATATAGGGGTGTAATGATGAACAAATATGGCATGAATCAGCCATTAACTATGGCTTTGAAAGCAAAGTCAGGTTTGAAAAGTTTCCATTTTGAGATATTTCATGCCATTTTGAACTTTGAGTGAACCTAGACAGGTTATGGTTGGTGTTTTGCACGAATTTGGGCTTCGAGCTAATCAGTCCAAGCCCAACAAGCTTTATCCCATTAGGTTTTTGTTTCGACTTGTATCTCCATTTCACATTAATTAATTCTTTCGACAAGCTCCCAAGCTTTGTTCTTTTTGATGGCTCTGAGTTCCAATTCGAATTGCTCAGGGCTTCACCATCATGGCATCTTCGACTTAATCACCATCTGCATCGATTGTGTAATCTGGAAACCCTTCATATCCAATCAGCCTAGTCAAACCCAGTTCTTGTTCCTTTCGATCTCCTTTCCTTCAATTTGACCAATCAAATTATCACCTCTTCCTTTTGACTTGTCGAAGCTTTATTATGTTCTTTTGGATCTACTTTCCTTCAATTCTACCAATCAAAATATCACCTCTTCATCTTGACTTATGGAAGCTTTATTATGTTCTTTTCGATCTCCAAAAAAAGTTATGTCTGTGTATGATTCTTGTCGAACTGAACTTCAACTCCAATCCCACCTTTTGCTTTCGTATTCAAGAACATCTCTACTGATTACTAGTTTATCTTTGATTGGTAAATACAACTTGTATACACCAGTCGAATGATAAACTATGAGCACCAAGACTTCACTTTGATCATCCAACTTCTTCCTCACTTGTGCAGGTACATGTCTGAAACACATTGATGGAAAACTCTAAGATGACTTATATTGGATGATTCGACCCTCACGCCACAATTGAAGATTACTTGTCCTTCGAACCATTAGACTTCCACGTGCTTCTTTGGATAAGATAAAAGCTTTTGAATTCAAGATCTTCTTCTTTTCAAAGCGCCAATTCAATCAACATGACAGTCGAAATGTATTTCCTTGTAATGCTTCGAATAACTTATATTTCAATAGTTCGAAAACGAACCCTTCGATAACGGTTAAACATAGTGAAGCTCTTTACTATCTCTTCATCAATCAAAGACTTCATAAAATCCTCCTCACATTTTTTTTAGAACTATTCTTTCTTTGATCACAGTGTCAATTATCAAAACTTGTGTAATTGAAATTCCCAGCTAACACTGCTTCGTTAGGCATCTAATTAGAATGCATACTGCTGTCAAAGCTACTTTGACCCAAAATATCTTAGGCAATTTTTTATTTTTCAACTTACATCTTGTCAAGTTCAGTACACTTCTATTCTTTTTTTCAGTTATGCAATTATGCCGAGGCGTATAGGGCGCAATAACCTCCTGTAATGTATGAGCTTGTACCTTCCAAATGATGACTTTCTTGAGCTTGAGGATAAAAGAGAAGTTGTAGGGCATGGAACTTGGCATGAACATACTTGAAGAATATTAAGACCATGGAAAACATTTGAGACCTTTGGAGCCCACACATCTTGGTGAAAAGTGAAACTAGTTGAAAGGCCATTGCTTAGGAGGAGAATTTGTCTGATAAATTCTTGGTCAACCTTGAGCAATTGAGGACCTTAATGAGCATGCCTTGAATAAAATTGAAGGGAAAATTTTGGGGTACAACATAGGTCAATTTCTTAGAAGGATAATTTGTCTGATCAATTCTTGGGTAACCTTGAGCAAAGGAAAACCCTAGGAGAATATTCTTGAATAGTGGGAGGGAAAATTTTGGGGTACAATAGTTTTCCATGTTCAATATTCTTAGACCTAAGGAGCTATATTGGCATGTATACCATTCGTGACCTGAAGGTGGAAGATGATTGGACACTTAAGTGCCCAGAAATTTGCACTCGCATGTACAGGATAAAACACTGTTGGTTGATAATATTGCTTGAATGGGCTTAAAGATGTCATTCGGAATAGTGACATAATATCATCGGATATGGGCTTATAGATACCATCCAAGGTAACTGTTGATAGAAGTATTAGAATGAGTCTACGCTTTACTGCATATGAAGAATGCTTTCCAGAATGAACCTATGGGGAATGTGCTTAAGTAGTTACTTGTCAGATTTAGTTTCTGAGGGAAATGCTTGTTAGATTTAGTCTTTGATGGAAATGCTTGTCATCTAGATAGTTGCCCCGTCCTATTTCGGGAATTGATCCATAGTATATTTGTGTTGGTAAACTCGTCCTGCTTCGGGAGTTCACGCCACCTAGTCATGTCGATAATTTCCTCGTCCTGTTTCAGGAGTTAATCTTTTCCTGGATATATAGATAGTTTCCCCGTCTTGTTTCAGGAGTTAATCTTTGCCCGATCATATAGATAGTTTCCTCGTCTTGTTTCGGGAGTTAATCTTTGACCTACTTTCTGTTGGCGAACCCGTCCTGTTTCGGGAATTCACACCGTCTAGTTGTATCATTAGTTTCCCTGTCTTATTTCAAGAATTAATCCGTGACTCAGTCATATAGATAGTTTCCACGTCCTGTTTCGGGAATTAATCTCTTACCTGCTTGGAAATTACTGATGATATTTGTCTGTTTATAGACTTTTACCTGAAAAGACAAAGTTAGTCTTTATGCAATGTCGTGATCTATGTAATACATTTCCTAATGACGTTCTCAAAGTAAATGAGAGTGTGTTATATGCATTTCGTATGCATATGCTATGATTTTTGTAAATGATGTATGGATGTGAGATGTCGTTGGAGTGTATTGGTAGCTTCGTGTAACATCTTTGGCTGGGCAAAATAAATCCCTGACCATTGTTGGGGATGAAGAATATGAATCGTAAATCTTGTTTAGAATGTCTGTTTGATTTCTTCTTGGGGATAGAAGAGTTCAGGAACATTGGTCGTTCATCGCTATACTGGGGAATTTAGTTCTTATATACCCTGACTGGGGATAAAAGACATGGATAATCTTTAGAGGCATTGTATGACCCTGTTTCCGATATGGATCATAACTCTTCTGGGTAGGCCAAGGTTAAATGATATATGGCCCAATTTCAGGTTCCATAGCAACTCTCTAGGGATAACAACATTGACTACACTTTGATGGAGAAGAGGAATCTATCGGGGATTTGCAGTTAATCGAAGGAATGAACTCTTCTTGGGAGATTAAATTCCGTTGAGGAAATAAACCCTGTTGGAGAAATAAACTCTGCTGAGAAAATGAGCCTTGCTAGAGGAAAGAATTATGTAGGGGATGATGTTGGAGAAATAAACTTCGCTGGAGGATTGAATTCCTGTGAACTGTATTGAGGAATCATAATCTCTAATGAGGATTGGAATTCCGTAGGCTGTGCGGGGGAAGTTTACACTATACACGGGAGAAATGATCAAACTCCTTTATCCACTAGGGGATATGTTGGGGAGTATGGTTATGTTAATAGCTGGAAGGGGCCTCAGTTTATGTCTGAGGACATATTAGACTTGCTGAGGAATGTATCTTCGTCAGGGATGAGCTTGTGCAGGTAGCTTTGTGGGGATTTTTCTATGGGGATTCGTGGATGAATTGAACATTGTCCCAACTCCTAGAGTTATTAGTAAATTATAATCCCTGTTTTTATGCATATATTTGTTAACAACAATCATATTCATATACATATGTCCATTCAATTTAATCATTGGACGTTTTTGCAAACAAAATAGAAAAAGTAAAACAAATTTGAATTTTGAAATTGTATTTGTATTGAAAGTTTGCCTATAAACAGGCAGTTTTGTACAAAGGAGACATAAATCCTAGTAAGAGGAAATCGTCGTAAAATGAAAAGAGTACAAAGAAAAACAAAGAAAGACAACTATGTGGAAACAATCCCATCGGGTTTCAACTCTGCTATTGCCCATATGTATTCAAGCATCTCATCCCTCGCTATCGGAAGAAGCTGATTGAGTTGATCTGTACCATTTGAACTTGACATTGATGATAAAGCTTGATGTATGTAGGTGATCCAATGGGACAAAGTCGTACGCCTTAATCCCTAACTTTTTCCTGAACCGCCCTTTCGGGTTCTCAGTCCATCAGGATACCCTTTTTTGCCCAAACTGCCTTTTCAGGTTTTCGACTTGCCAGGTGTACAATCTTTATATATCCCTCATTTTTTCCCGAACCCTTTTGGTTCGTCGGGATGCACTTATTTTTGCCTAGGCCAGTCAACCTAGCGGATCTCTTTCATGTGTAGTATCTTTTGACTATGTCCGCATTCACAGAGTGCTGAAAATCTTCATTGTACATGATGGTAAGTATCATAGCACCGCCAGAAAATATCTTCTTGATTACAAATGGCCCTTCATAGGTGGGAGTCCATTTTCCCATGGTATCACCTTATGGTAAGATGATGCGCTTTATTACCAAGTCACCAACCTGGTATACCCGATGTTTGATCTTCTTGTTGAAGGTTTTGATCACACGCTTCAGATACATGACTGTGACAAAAAGCCGTAAGCCTTTTCTCGTCAATCAAATTTAGCTGGTCCAACCTAGTCTGAATCCACTCGTCTTCATCTAAATCTGCATCTTTTATAATCCTTAGAGAATGAATCTGAATTTCGACAGGTAAGACAACTTCCATACCATACACTAGAGAGAATGGGGTTGCCCCAGTTGATGTCCATATTGAAGTGTGATATCCATGAACAGCAAATGGTAACATCTCATGCTAATATTTATATGTCGCTGTCATCTTCTGTATAATCTTCTTGATGTTCTTATTATCGACTTCCACTGCGCCATTCATCTTCGGTCGATACGGAGAAGAATTTTGGTGCTTGATCTTGAACTGCGTGTAAAGTTCCATGATCATAGTATTGTTGATATTGGTACCATTGTTTGTGATGATCCTTCTGGGGATACCATACAGACAAATAAGATTATGCTTGATGAATGAGGCCACTACATTCTTGGTGACAGAGGAAAATGAGGCTGCTTCGACCCACTTTGTGAAATAACAAATAAAGACGAGGATTAATCGATGTTCGTTGGAAGCAATAGGCTTAATCTCTCCAATCATATCAATTCCCCTTGTTGTACCCCAAAATTTTCCCTCCCATTTTTCTTCAAGACATTCTCAAATGGTCCTCAAATGCTCAAGGTGGCTTAAGAATTGATCAGGCAAATTCTCCTCCTAAGCAAGGGGGTCCACAAATAGTGTTTGGTATTTCTAAAGGAAGATTGGGTTTTAAAAGTCTCAAGTGATTTTCATGGTTCTTCATATGTCTTCAACAATGCTCATGTCAAGTTTCTTGCCTTGCATCACAATTTTGCCCAGCCAATGACTCAGATGAGTGAAAATCAATTGTATTTGGTAAAAAGTCAACCATGGTTAACATACAGTCAAACCTCAATATTTTTGGTCAACATCAACATTTTGAAGTCACATTCATCATTTGATCAAGGGTTGATCATGATTCCTCAAGAAAAGCCCTCAAATCATCAAAAGTCAAAAGTTGCCAAATTAGGGTTTCCTTAGGAGAAGTCAACTGAACTTTGACCAAGCATAAATTTCACATGATTCATTAGCTATTCCCCAACCAAAGCCTATTTTGAAGGAAATTCAATGTTATATAACTTTTCCTCTCTAAGCTCAAGTTCAAAAAATGCATCATTTGAGATATATAAGCCAATACATTATAGGTCATTTCAAAAGTCAACAAAAAGACACCTTTTGCCAAGGCAACTTAAATCAAGATAAATCTTCAAAAGAAAAAATGATCAAAATAGAGGTTATAGAGGACATCTTGAGCTTTCCAAAAAGTCAAAGACACCTTCAAGAGATAAAAGTTGAGTGAGTTATGACCATTGCAAGTTGGGCAATTTTGATAGAATGCATGAACTCCAAATTGAGCAAATTTGTAATTTTGAGCTATTGGGCCTAAGTATTCATATCCAAACGTGTTCATAACATTTTTAAAGACCCATAAGTCCACTCATGCATTGTCTTTTATTTTGATTTTATTTATTTTGATTTTTATTAAATTAAACTCAAAATAAATAAAATAAATATAAAATAAATGGGCTAAAGCATAAGGCTTTTGATTTCAGTCATGTTGGTTGCCCAAGATCACATATACAAGCTGTCAAATTTGTGCAAGAGTGATTGGTGAAAATTGAGCCAAAAATAGCAAATTTCCAAATCAAATATTCACCCCTTAATGCAAGATTTTCTTCAATTTTTGTTGACCTAATCTCATGATATATATATATATATATATATATATATATATATATATATATATATATATATATATATATATATATATATATATATATATATATATATATATATATATATATATATATAAAATAAGACCATATGCACAACACACGAAAAAAGCTTCCTCATAAACCCCTAGCAAATTCTAAAATTTTCAAAGAATTAGGGAAAAGTCAAGCTCTCATCTCCAGCCCTTGTCAATCAATTCCAATCATTCAAACGCCTTCCTGAAGTTTCCAGGAGGCAATTCATACCCTTGCTCAAGCTTGAAGCACTCCAGAACTCCCTCTCTCAAGCACGTCGTTTGGGTAGTATACCTTAAATTCAAACTTTTAAACTATGTGTTTTAAATGAATTAGATGTATATATTCATGTTCATATTTATGTTTGGAAGTATTTTAACGTATTACTTGTAAGGTTTAGTGCATGAGTAAGAATTCACCATGGCTAGGGCATTGAGAACAGATTCCTTTGAAACCCCAACTACGGTCGTTTTTAGACCAAACTAACATGCACATTGAAATTGCAGGACCTTAATTAGTCAATTAGGGTTTTTTTTTCTTTTTTGTTTTGATTGATTTTCGTAGGTTTAATTTTGGTACCATCGTAGAAGGTGATAAGAACCACCGTCCAAGGTGGTTTGGCCGGTGGTTGAAATCACGTGGCATGATGTAATGTTGTGATTGGCCCATTCAAAATATAATGGTCCCACTCAGGCGCGCATTTTGTATTGTCTGTTTTCTGGAATTTGTTTTATATTATATATATTTTGATTGACATAAGTAAACAAATTTAAAGTCTCCCCAGCGATATAAGCATGCATGTTAGAGCGTTATGGTACCAGAGCACGGGTTCGATCCCTGCCCCTGGTATTTTTTTCCTCACATTTTCTTTGTTTACAGATTCTGTGCAGCAACCTTCATGTGTCCACCATACGCTCTCACCTCATCACCATCAAATCTCTACAAGCTCAGCTCTGACGTTCTAGACCTGCATGACCACGACGAACCTACTTGGACCAACACACTCGATCTCAGGAATATGTATGGGCTTGCTGTTTGGGCCTGGTAATTCATGTTTCTCACACCCCCAATTTGCTTCTACAACAAGCACAATCCTCTTTTTTTTATAAATTATTTTGTTTTAACTTTTTTTAACATAATTAACTTTTTTAAAATTAATTTAGACATAGTTTTTTTTTAATAAAATTAAACTAATTTTATTTTTAAATTAATTAAATTGTTTACTATTAATTTAACTTAGTTTTTAGGGTTAATTAATTGAAATCAACTTAGAGTTTAGTCAATTTCTTTTCTTAATTAAAAATAATTAGGTTGTTTTAGTTTTTAACTAATAAATCTCTTTTTCCTAATCAAAATCAATTAGTGTTTAGGTTAATTATCAAAACTTTTTCATCAAAAACGATCACAAGATAATTCTTCCATCTCTTTCCCTTTTTTACAATCTTTGCGCGCTCTTTTACTTTCGCATTAGTTTTTTCGTAACTATGTAACTGCTACAGTGTGTAATAGCTTAAATTAGGGTTTTTACTTTCTTTCTCCCCCGGTTTTTATGGTTTTGTACCCCCTTCCCAGAGGCTTAGTAATAGTGTATGACCTTTATTTTCTGCTTTGACTACTTTCTTTATAACTGTATAGTAACTATGCATGTATAGAAAGATCTAAAATGAAAGGCTAGATAACCCTAATCAAGATTAAATAACTGAATTGAATCTCTTTCTCACACTCACACCTCTAGGGTGATCCCACTTGTTGCCTTCTAATAAAACAATCATGTCCCTCAAACGTGGGGATGCTTTAGCAAAGTCCTTCCGATACAAAAGATCATAGTCCCTCGATTCGATGTTTCCTTCGGTAAATGATCTTAGTCATTTACGAAATTGCTAAAGCGCCCCTACAAGTTGCTTTCAATGATTGTACAATGACCCGCGCTTATCCCTTCACATCTAATGATAGGGCTTCCTATTAACTAATGGTAGGGTAGCACTATCTAAAGGAGGAGGAAAATAACGTGAATGACTTTTGAGTAAGGGTAAAATATTGTTAATCACTTGCTCACACAAAACATCTATTTTTCACACAAAACACTTCTTCTAAAATATTTTCAAAAACAAACACTTTGTACGTATTCTCAACTGATACGAGAATCATTATAAAGTTGCCGCACTTAGGCATTTTCAAAATATTTTTAAACAAACACAAACACAAAGAATTTTCAAAGTGAGCAATCGTTTAAGAGCCCATAGATAAATACAGATGAAAAGGGTGCTAGCACCTTCCCTTTTCATAACCTACCCCCCGAACTCAGAAAATTCTCAAAGGTCTTTCCTGTTATTTTCACGCCTTCCTTTTGGATAAAACAACAGTCGGTGGCGACTCTAGATATCCGCAACATTTGCGATAAAATGCAAAACCAAGTTAGTTCTCCCGCTGTATTACAGAACTGGAGACTCTGCTGAGGAAAACTAAAAGTGAGGTTACCTTAGAGTTAGATCACTTTTAAATGCTTTCCTTGTTTGATTTCTCTATTTTTTTAAATTGATGTTTGGGTTATTTCTTGCAAAGATCTTATACCCAGATCTGGTGACATTTTAGGTAAGTAGCAATGGATCATGGAAACTATATGGCATATACTGGTATGGTTGAAGTGACAGCTATGTTAGTGCGACACATTGGTTTGTACTGGTATCCCTTGAGTCAGTCGGGGAGCACACTAGGCTACCCCGTGGTGTCATAAGCACTAACTGACCTTAGAACCTTAATTTACCCAACATAGTCATTAGAAGGTAGTGAGATAGCCGGCTTTGGTGCAGTCCGAAGTTGGTTGATACTTGATACTACACTTATTGAGATTCAACTCTCGAGTATTGTTTGGTGGCAAGTCAGTTGTCGTGCTAGACGAAACATGTGGGAAAAATCAGTGATATTGAGATCCCTAGAACCCGGTTACTTCTGTAGGACATGTTGAGCCAACTAAACTTCAATAGGGTACTTACCTACAAACCTTATGCAAGCCTTACACATAAGGCCTTTGTGTGCTTTTCTTGTGTTTGATTATCTATTTGAACATAATATCATGCATCATAACATCATAACATCATATCATGACTAACAATTTCAAGGATCTAGGGGATTTATCTTTGTTCTGTGTTGCAGGGTCATGACTTCCAGTCGTAGGAATACCATCCGGATAAACTTTGTAAGGATACCTTCTCAGCTTAAGGAATCAGTCTCAAAGGTTCCTGACAATTCTCAGTTCACTAAGAGACATGGTCATCTACCCAGTCTGGTTACTACTAGTTTTCAGGAAGACATGATGAGCGTTATTTTCCAATTCTTTGATCCGAAGCATAATTGTTTTACCTAGTTGGATTATCAGTTGGTACCCACAATAGAAGAATTCTCTAAGTTGCTCGAAGTGATTATTCTCGATCAAATACCTTTCACCAGTTTAGAGCAAGCTCTGAAACCTGAATACGTTGTAGTAGTCCTATATCTGAAATGACCAAATATTGTATCTAATTGGGAAACAATGAATGGAGTCAAGGGTTTCTCTCATAAATTTATGATAGAGAAAGCTCAGGGGTTCCTAGATGCCATAAATCTTCATGCTTTTGAGGATATTTTAGCCTTGTTGATCTATGGTTTGGTACTATTCCCTAATCCGGACCAATTCATAGATGTGAATACCGTCAAGATATTCCTCACTCATAATCTGGTACCTACTTTGCTCGGAGATGTCATGCATTCTCTGCACACTCGTACTATGAATAAGTGAGGAACTCTTATGTGTTGCATACATCTACTGTCCAGGTGGTTTATTTTGCACCTCCCCCGATTAGTGATAAAGAACGAACAAGGTTTGAGGTGGTCTCAAAGGTTGACGTCACTCACTCATGCATATATCCATTGGTGTTCTCAATCAGAGGCAGATGTAACCATTATTGATCGATGTGGGGAATTCCCTAATGTACCACTACATGGTATAAGAGGGGGCATCACTTACAACCGTTCTCTAGCTCTGCGCCAGTTTGGTTATGCCCGAAGGGACGATCCTCATGATATGCTCATCAAGGGTATTGTATTCGACTATGAGAATGATCCTCAAAGCTACCATCAAAGGTTTATACGTGCTTGGGTCACCGTCAACAAGATTGATAGCAAGACTTTGGGACACAATAACTCCATTCCTCTAGAGCCTTACCTTAGATGGGTAGGGTCTCATGCTCAGAATTTCAAAATGCCATATCCTGCTATCCTACCTATGATCGTAGAGCCTGTTGGTGAAGGGATTGTTCCCCATACCGTTCGTTATCCAGATATGCCTACCAACTTCGAAGAGTTACAGAAGTCCTAGATTCAACTAAAGGAAGAAAAAGATACCTTTGAAGCTCAGTTTTATGCTAGTGAGAAGAAAGTACTGGAGCTGACGAAACGAATCCACGAAGAACAAAGACTTAATGCATATGTCAACACAAAGAGGAAGCGTCCATGGGAGACTTGGATTTATATTTTTGCTATTTTGTAACTCTTTTATTAAAAGCAATTATAATTTGAGCTATTTACTAAAATTTCTCTTGTTTCCTTTTGTTTTAAAAAATTCAAATCCCTCAACGATTCTTGAAAACATTGCATCTACATATCATGCATCATTACATAACAGGTTTTCCCATACAGGTTTCTCATCTTCTTGTTGTTTATTTAAGTAAAAGATGGCTCTTGAACAAACTGTTAAGGAACTCCAAGCTCAGAATGCCCAATTCCAGGAGACCCTCCTGAATCTTGCTCAAGGACATAAAGATATGATGGGGCTCATCGCCAAAAAGAAGAATACTCGGAAGCCAATTTTTACTCTCAACATGGGAAGAAGATTCAAAGGTCCTGCTAAACTAGTTCAAACTGCTGATATCACCTCTGATGAAGATGACAACCAAGAGGAGGACGGTAGACGCGTCAAGGCTGAAGGTGGAAGCAACATTGGTTCTAGTAAGATGCCTGAGGATGAAGAATATTCTAATGAATAATATTCTGATTCTAACTGAGGAACGAGTTGAAAGTGGTATCAAGAGTGGAAAAATTCTAGTAGATGTGTCTTCTAGTGCTTTAAAGAAGATATTTAGTGGCAAGAAGGAGACCAATGTTGTGTATGGCCAGAAGGACCATGGTAAAAATGACCACAATCAGTTTATGGGAGCAATATTGATTTCTAATGATGCACCTGTTCAACAACAACAATAGGGCAATAGGCGTAGGTCAGACACTTCGGGAAGGAAGTTTACCAATATTAATATGCCATTGTCTTAAGCGTTACAACATTTACTAAAAGCGAAGCTGATTATGCTAAGGGATCCTCCTCAGAACCCCAACACCTTCTCTCCTAAGTACAATACGAACACGAGATACGCCTACCATTCTAACTGTCCTGGGCACACCACCACCAACTGTTATACCCTAAAAAACAAAATTTAGGACATGATTGACAACAAGGAAATTGAGTTTGATCCTCCAGAGACCCCGAATGTAATTAATGTGCCTATGCCAAAGCATGACAAAGGCATAAGTGCAATTGACGATGTTCTTTATGTTGCTACTGTAAGTGGATTGGTTACTCCTTTACCAATAATTAAGAAGAATCTGCTGCAGGCCGGTTTATTTCCAGGCTGTATTGAAAAATGTTACTGCCGTGCAGCCCAACCCAATGGCTGCAAATTACTGAAGGAAGGCATTCAACACCTAATGGGAAATTATATAATTCTGATCGAGAAAGTTCCATCTGCTGAGAATCAGTGTCAAGATTTATCCGTAATTTTTAGCCCTCCTGTTAGGATCACCTCTAAAGGCCCTGTAAGGATTACTGCCAACCTGAAAGTTGCTCCTCTAATCATCACTACATCTGGACCTATCCCATTTCTTCAAATAAAGCTATTCCTTGAAACTATGGATCTGACGTCTACTATCATGGCGTTAAACAAGAACTACCGATTATTGAAGATGAAGTTACTGAAGTTGCTGATCCCGACATTAACTATATTGCTGGAACCAGTAAGGTTACTAGAAGCAGAAGGGTTTCCTCCCTAAAAATCTCTCCGAAGACTATTTATACACCTGTTAAAGTTACAACCACTGAGTCAACTGCTGAGGCTCGGGGAAAAGAACAAATAACAGAGTTTTCCCAGATGGAGGCACCTAAGGAAGCTACAGTTGAAGACAACTCTAGACAATAATTGGAAGAGGTATTGAAGATTATCCGCAAGAGTGACTACAAAATTATTGAACAGCTGAGGCAGACCCCATCCAAAATCTATGTTATCCCTATTACTGTGTTCTGAAGCCCATGCACAGGCTTTAGTGAAATTTTTGAATACTGCTCACATACCACAAGAGATTTCTATTGATAAATTTGGAAGTTATGTTGCCAGCTTAGTGAATGACAATGGATTAGGTTTCTTTGATGCTGATCTGACTCCTGAGGGAAGAAACCACAATAAAGCCGTGTATGTCTCCATTGAATACAAGGGAACTATTTTGGCTCATGTATTGGTTAATACTAGTTCTTCGTTGAATATTCTACTGAAAGGTGCTCTTAACAGACTTGATTACGAAGGGGTCATAATGAAACCCAGTGATATTATAGTTCAAGCCTTTGACGGATAAAAAATGATGGTACACGGAGAAGTTAATCTTTCGATCAAGGTAGGTTTACAGATCTTTGAATCTACCTTCTATGTGATGGAGTTTCAGACAACTTATTCCTGCTTACTGGGACACCCCTAGATCCATGGGGAAGGAGCTGTCACCTCTACCCTACACCAGAAATTAAAATATCCTGTGAACGGAAAGATTGTCACGGTCTGCGGTGAAGAAGAGTATATGGTTAGCCACTTGAAATCTTTCTAGTATGTAGAGATGGATGGAGAATTCATCAAGACTCCCTGTCAGACTTTTGAAGTTATCCCTCCAGTCACTACTGAAGATGTCTCTGCCATTCCAAAAGTTACCAGGATTCCACCCAGAATGGCTTCATTGAAAGATGCTAAAGCCGCTGTAGAAGAAGGTGGTTGTAATATTTGGGGTCAGCTTCCTAACACCCCCTGTAAATCTGACAAATTTGGTTTGGGTTTTACTATAGAGGGTCAAAGGTTTGTTCATCATGCTCGATCTGGAAGACCACCATTCCACATCAACAATAATAGAGTCAATGCTATAGAAGATGCTGACAATGATTATGACCTTAACAGCTGGATCTTTCCTACCATTGGCAACGGGCTCAACAACTAGAAGGCAGAAGACGTTATCTCTATCTCCTTTTGTCAAGAGTAATATATAAATTTATGTTTTTATAGCTTTCAAAGTTTTGGTTTTGCAATATTTGAACAATGACTTTAAGCCTTGTGCCTTACCCGGGGCACAATGGTTCATTTGTTAAGGGTTGTCATTTCATAAACATATTTTCATTTAATAAAGCATTGGACATTTTGCATTCAAATTTTGAGCTATTTGTCTTTCTTTTTACTTTTATCACTTTCAAACAGCTATGTGTTCTTACACACACCTACTCAATACATTGCAGATCCACATCCACTATGGATCCCATTGATAACGATTCTACTATTGCCACTTATGACTTTGAAAATACGATCTACCAAGCCGAGGACAAAGGTGAGGAAGATTGTGAGATACCAGGAGAAATTTCTAGACTGTTAGTGCAATAAGAGAAAGCTATTCAACCACATGAAGAGCCAGTTGAAGTGGTAAACTTGGGTTCTGAAACAGACATAAAATAGGTCAAGATAGGTGCCAATCTAGAGGATAGTGTCAAGAATATGTCGATACAGATGTTGCATGAATATGTTGAGATATTTTCTTGTTCATACAAAGATATGCCAGGGCTTGATACTGATATTGTGGTTCATCGATTTCCGATGAAAGAGAGTTTTGCTCCGATTAAGAAGAAGGTTCATTTCATGCGTTCCGAGATGTTCGAGAAGATCAAAGATAAGGTAATGAAACAGTTCAACATGGGTTTCTTAGCAGTGACATAATATCCTCAATGGGTTGCAAATGTTGTTCTGGTACCAAAGAAACACGGCAAGATGCATATGTGTGTAGATTACAGGGATTTGAACAGGGCAATAACACCACTCAACACAAGGTATTCTCCTTCATGGATGGTTTCTCAGTTTATAATCAGATCAAGATGGCACCTGAAGACATGGAAAAGTATACTTTTCTTACAAAGTGGGGCCCCATTCTGCTACAAGGTTATGCCTTTTGGGTTGAAGAACATCGGTGCAATATATTAGTATGCCATGGTAGCTTTGTTCTATGACATGATCCATAACGAGATAGAGGTTTACGTCGATGAAATGGTAGTCAGATCCCAGACTGAAGAGGACCATCTTGAACATCTACACAAGATGTTTGAGAGGTTGACGAAGTACAAGCTGAGGTTGAATCCAAACAAGTGCACCTTTGGGGTGAGATCTGGTAAACTCTTGGGTTTTATTGTCAGTGGCAAAGGTATTGAAGTTAATCCCGCTAAGGTAAAATCTATTCAATAAATTCCAGTCCCCCGTACCGAGAAGGAAGTCATAGAATTATTAGGAAGGCTGAATTATATTGCTAGATTTATTTCCCATCTGACCGCTACTTATGAGCCAATATTCAAGTTATTGAAGAAAGATTAGGTAGTGAAATGGAACGAAGGTTGTCAGATATCCTTTGACAAAATCAAGGAGTACCTAGAATAACCTTCAATTATGATGCCACCAGTTGAAGGAAGACCTCTGATCATGTATCTAACAGTGTTATAGAACTCAATGGGGTGTGTACTGGGCCAACATGACGAGTCTGGTCGAAAAGAGCATGCAATATACTACCTTAGCAAACAGTTTACTGACTGTGAAACAAGATACTCTCTGCTCGAGAAAACTTGTTGCACTTTGGCATGTGCTTCTCGTCGACTAAGATAGTATATGTTGACTCATACTACTTTGTTGATCTCTAAAGTGGATCCCATCAAGTTTATATTCGAGAAGCCCGCTCTCTCCGGAAGAATAGCCAGATGGCAAATTGTCTTGAGAGAATAAGATATATAGTACACCACTCAGAAAGCAATCAAAGTAAGTGTATTGGAAGATCATTTGGCTCATCAAGTTGTAGATGACTACCAATCTATGAACTTTGAATTCCCGGATGAGTACATTATACTAGTTATAGATTGTGAAGAACCTGGACCGTATGAAGGACCTAAGCCAGGATCCTGATGGACTATGGTTTTCGATGGAGCTTCTAACGCACTTGGTAACAAAATTGGTGTTGTACTTATCTCTCCTCAGGGTTGCCATACACCATTCACTGCCAGATTATGTTTTGACTGTACCAATAATATGGCTAAATATGAAGCGTGTATCATGGGTATTAAAGTTGCTACTGACATGAGAATTAAGTTCTTGAGCATATACCGGGACTCAACCCTGGTAATCAACCAAATTAAGGGGGAATGGGATACTAAGCACCCAGATCTCATTCCTTATAGAGAACATGTGCTTACATTAATCTCGTACTTCAAGGAGATCACTTTTGAGAATATCCCGCGAGAAGAGAATCATTTGGAAGATGCAATAGCTATCATGTCGTCTATGTTCAAAGTCAGATGGGATAACGAGGCTCCCAGAATTACCATTAAAAGGATAGACGTTTGCATACTGCTATGAAGTTGACACTAAGGGAGTAGAAGAGAAGCCTTGGTTTCATGAAATGAAAAGATATCTTGAGGCTCAAGAGTACCCTGAAGGAAAATATTGGTTCCATTCTCTCTAGTTTACAATATGGAAGCTGTCCTACCTGTCGAAGCTCAGATTCCTTCCTTGAAAATCATAAAGGATGCAGATTTATACGAAGATGAATGGATTCATACTAGGCCGGATCAGTTGAATTTGATTGACGAGAAGAGGTTTGCGGTTGTTTGTCACAGTCAAATGTATCAGAAGCGTGTGATCAAAGTGTTCAATAAGAAAATCAAGCATCGGGTATATCAGGCTGGTGACTTGGTCATAGAGCGCATCATCTTACCGCAGGGTGATCCCAGGGACAAATGGACTCCCACCTACGAAGGGCCATTTATGATCAAGAAGATATTTTGGGGCGGTGCAATGATACTTACCACCATGGGCGGTGAAGATCTTCCACACCCTGTGAATGCAGACATAGTTAAGAGATACTACGCATGAAAACGGCCTGCTAGGTTGACTGACCTAGGAAAAAATAAGAGAATCCCGACGAACCAAAAGGGTTCGGGAAAAAATCAGGGATATATATATATAAAAGACTGTACACCCAACAAGTCTAAAACCTGAAAAGGCGGCTTGGGCCAAAAAGGGTATCCCCGTGGACTGAAAACCCAAAAGGGCAATCCAGGCAAAAGTTAGGGATTAAAGTATACAACTATGTCCTGTTGGATCACTCACAATAAGCTTTATTACCAATGGCGAGTTCAAATGGAACAAATCAATTTAGTCAACTTCTTCCGACAACAAGGGATGAGATACTCAAAGACATATGGGTAATAACAGAGTTGGAACCCGATGAGATTATTTACACATAGCTATATATTTTGTTTTCACTTTGTACTCTCTTCATTTTTCACAACGATCTCTTCTTACTAGGACTTCTGTCTCTTTGCACAACAATCTTCTGTTTATAGGCAAATTATTAATATAAACACAATTTCAAAGTTTAAATTTTGTTTTACTTTTTCTGTTTTGTTTGCAAAAACATCCAATGACTAAATTGAATGAACATATGTATATACATATGATTACTGTTGACAAATATATGCATAAAAACAGGAATAAGTATTTATTAAAGACTCTAGGAGACAGGATAGCATTCAAGTCATCCACAGATCCTTACAAAGAAGTTCCCATAAGATTATCCCCAGCAGAGTCATCTTCACGAACTCGACACATTCCCCGCAAGTCTGAAATATCCTAATCGTACTAACCAACAGATTCCTCTAGCAGACAAAGGAGTATAATCTTTTCCCTGACAATGTCACCAACCTATGGAGTCCCAATCCTCGTCAGAGAGTATGTCACCAGTATGGTTCACATAAATTCTCTCCCCCAACTGAGCTTATTTCTCTAACATAGTAAAATTCCTCAACAGAGCATATTCCTCAACAGAGTGTTTCTCCAGCAGGGTCTATTTCCCCAACAGGGTTTATTTACCTAGCAGAATACAGTCTCCCCCAGCTTGAATCTATCACTGTGACTAATACGAATCACCGGCAAAACTCCTCTCTCTAGCAAAGGGTAGTCCAGATTTCCTTCCCTAAAAAGTTGCTACAGAATATGAAATCAGACTAGATATCAGTTAATCTTATCCTCCCCAGACGAGTTGGCATCCATATCGGAAACTTAGTCAGACAATATCTCGGAAAGTTATCCATCTCTTTTATCCCCAGTTAGGGTATATAAGAATTAAACTCCCCAGTAGAGTGATGAACGACCAATGTTCTTAGGCTCTTCTCCTCAAGCAGAAATCGAATTCCCCAGCCGAGTTTCCTCAAACGGTAAGCAGAAATTCCCAGCAGAGGAATTCTAAGAAACGATTGAAGATCAAACATATTCTTCATCCCCAGAAGTAATCTGGGATTTATTTTCCCTATCAATAATGTTACACAAATCTACCGATACACTTCAATGACATCTCACATTCATACATCATTTATCATAACATATGCATACGAAACGCATACAACACACTCTCATTTATTTTGAGAACATCATTACACAATGCACCACATACATCATGACATTGCATAAATACTAACTATATCTTTTCAGGTAAAATTCACAAATAAACAAACATTATCAATAATTTTCTAACAGGTCGTAGAATAATTCCTGAAAAAGGATAGGGCGACTATCTACATGATCATGCAATTCCACTCAGAGACTAAATCAAACAAATAGCTACTTAAGAACTTCCCCCAAAGAATCATTCTAAAAAAATATCTCATCTAGATGAAGTCGGGCGTAGACATCTTCTAGTGCATCATTCAGATGAAGTCAATCGTAGATTTCCTTCTAAAACTCTGTTTGAGAAAAGTCAGGTGTACACTCCTTCCAATATCTCTTCTAGATGAAGTCGGGCGTAGACATCTTCTAGTGCATCATTCGGATAAAATTAAGCATAGATTTATTCTGATTTTATTTTTGGACAAAGTCGAGCGTAAACTCATTCTAACATATCTTCTAGACAAAGTCGAGCATAGACTCATTCTAGTATATCATTCGGATAAAATCAAGCGTAGATTTATTCTGATTTTCTTTTTGGATAAAGTCAGGTGTAGACTCATCCCAAACGTATCTTCTAGACAAAGTCGAGCGTAGAATCATTATAGTACCTAATTCAGATAAAATCAAGCGTAGATTCACTCTTATATTCTTTTGGATAATGACAAACGTAGACTCATTCCAAATACGTCTTCTAAGACAAAGTCAGGCGTATACTTATCCTGATATTCCTATCAACAGTTACTCTGGATGGCATCTATAAGCCCATCTCTGATGATTCCCCACCACCTCTCCAAATGGCATATTTAAGCCCATTCCATGTAAAATTAAATAACAATGTTACTCCGTGCACAAGCGAATGCAAATTTCTGGGCACTTAAATGTTCAAATCATCTTCTACCTTCAAGTCACGAATGGCGGACATGTCAATATAACTTTTCAAGTTTAAGAAGATTGGACAGGGGAATTTGTTGTACCCCAAAAAAATTTCTCCCTTTTTTCTTCAAGACATTCTCAAAAGTTCCTCAAATGCTCAAGGTGGCTCAAGAATTGATCAGACAAATTCTCCTCCTAAGCAAGGGGGTCCATAACTAGGGTTTGGTATTTCTCAAGGAAGATTGGGTTTACAAGGTCTAAAGTAATTTTCATGGTTCTTCATATGTCTTCAACAATGCTCATAGCAAGTTTCATGCCTTGCATCACAAGTTTTCCCAGCCAATGACTCAGATGAGTGGAAATCAATTGTATTGGGTAAAAAGTCAACAATGGTCAACATACAGTCAAACCTCATGATTTTTGGTCAACATCAACATTTCGAAGTCACATTCATAATTTGATCAAGGGTTCATTAAGATTCCTCAATAAAAGCCCTCAAATCATCAAAAGTCATAAGTTTCCAAATTAGGGTTTCCTTAGGAGAAATCAACTAAAGTTTGACCAAGCATAACTTTCACATGCTTCATCAGATTTTCCCCAACAAAAGCCCATTTTGAAGGAAATTAAATTCTCTACAACTTTGACTCTCTAAGCTCAAGTCCAAAAAATGCATCATTTGAGAGATATAAGGAAATACATTACAGGTCATTTCAAAAGTCAACAAAAAGACACCTTTTCTCAAGGCAACTTACATCAAGTTAAAG
Organism: Vicia faba; assembly: GCA_948472305.1. Taxonomy (NCBI): domain Eukaryota; kingdom Viridiplantae; phylum Streptophyta; class Magnoliopsida; order Fabales; family Fabaceae; genus Vicia; species Vicia faba. The sequence goes on along the minus strand of OX451737.1, from coordinate 637,252,491 downwards.
TCTTCAAAAGCAAAAATGATAAAAATATATTTTGTAGAGAACATATTGAGATTTCCAAAAAGTTAAAGATCACCTTCAAGAGATAAAAATTGAGTGAGTTATGACCATTGCAAGTTGGGAAATTTTGATATAATGCTTGAATTCAAAATTGAGCAAATTTGTAATTTTGAGCTATTGGGTCTAAGTCTTCATATCCAAACATGTTCATAACATGTTCAAAGACCCATAAGTCCATTCATGCATTATATTTTATTTTTATTTTATTTATTTTGATTTTTATTCAATTAAACTCAAAATAAATATAAAATTAATGGGATAGAGCATAAGGCTTTTGATTTCAGTCATGTTGGAGACCCAAGATCTCATGTACAAGATGTCAAATTCGTGCTAGAGTGATTGGTGTAAGATTAAGCCAAAAAGAGAAAATTTCCATGCAAATTTCCAAATCAAATCTTCACCCCTTAATGCAATATTTTCTTCAATTTTGGTTGACCTAATTTCATGACATATATATATATATATATATATATATATATATATATATATATATATATATATATATATATATATATATATATATATATATATATATATATATATATATATATATATATATATATATATATATATATATATATATATATATATATATATATATATATATATATATATATATATATATATATATATATATATATATATATATATATATATATATCTAACAAGACTAGATGCAAAACACACGAAAAAAGCTGCCTCAAAAACCCCTAGCAAATTATAAATTTTCAAAGAATTAGGGAAAAGTTAAGTTCTCATCCCCAGCCCTTGTGAGTCAATTCCAATCATCCGAACACGTTCATAAAGTTTCTATAAGGAAATTCATACCCTTGCTCAAGCCTGAAGCACGCCAAAACTCCCGCTCTTAAGCACGCCTGTTGGGTAGTATTCCTTAAATTCAAACTTTTATACTATGTGATTAAAATTAATTCGATGCATATATTCATGTTCATATTGATGTTTGGAAGTAATTTAACATTATACTTGAAAGGTTTAGTGCAAGAATAAGAATTCACCATGGCTAGGGCATTGAGATCAGATTCCTTCGAAACCCCAGCTACAGATGTAAAGCCGCCCCAGTGGTAGAAGCATGCATGTTATAGAATTATGATACCAGGGCACATGTTCGACACCTGCCCCTGGTATTTTTTTCTCTCACATTTTCTTTGTTTGTAGATTCTGTGCAGCAACCTTCATGCATCCACTATACGCTCTGACTTCATCACCATCAGATCTCTACAAGCTCAACTCTGACATTTCAAATCGGCACGACCACGGTGAACTTACTTGGACCAACACACTGGATCTCAGGAAGGCATATGGGCTTGCTGTTTGGGCCTAGTAATTCATGTTTCTGACACCCACAATTTGCTTCTACAATAGGCCCATTCCTCTTTTTTTAATTATTTTGTTTTAACTTTTTTTAAACATAATTAACTTTGTGTAAAAATTAAATTAGCATTAATTTAGACTTAGGTTTTTTTAATAAAATTAAACTAATTTTCCTTTTTAATTAATTAAATTGTTTACTATTAATTTAACTTAGTTTTTAGGGTTAGTTAATTGAAATCAACTTAGAGTTTAGTCAATTTCTTTTCTTAATTAAAAATAATTATGTTGTTTTAGTTTTTAACTAATAAATATCTTTTTCCTAATCAAAATCAATTAGTGTTTAGGTTAATTGTCAAAACTTTTTCATCAAAAATGATCACAAGACAATTCTTCCGTCTCTTTACCTTTTTAACAATCTTCACGCGCTCTTTTAATTTATGATTAGTTTTTTTCCCAATTATGTAACTGCTACAGCGTGTAATAGCTTAAATTAGGGTTTTTACTTTCTTTCTCCCCCAATTTTTATGGTCTTGTACCCCCTTCCCTGAAGCTTTGTAATAGCGTAGGACCTTTATTTTCTCCTTTTTTGCTTTCCTTATAATTGTATAGTAACTAGGCGTGTATGGAAAGACCTAAAACGAAACGCTAGATAACCCTAATCAAGATCAAATAACTGAATTGAATTATTTTTGCACACTCACACCTCTAGGGTGATCCCACTTGTTACCTTCGAATAAAACAATCATGTCCCTCGAATGTGGGGACGCTTTAGAAAAGTCCCTTCGATACAAAATATCGTAATCCCTCGATGACCCTTTGATGTTTCCTTCGGTAAACGATATTAGTCCCTTACGAAATTGCTAAGCTCTCCTACAAGTTTCTTTCAATGAATGTACGATGACCCGCGCTTGTCCCCTCGCATCCAACGATAGGGCTTCCTACTAACTAATGGTATGGTAGCACTATCTAAAGGAGGAGGAAAATAACGCGAAAGACTTTTGAGTAAGGGTAGAATATTGTTAATTGCTTTCTCACCCAAAACATCTTTTTTCACACAAAACACTTCTTCTGAAATATTTTCAAAAACAAACACTTTGTACACATTCTCAACTGATACGAGAATCATTACAAAACTGTCGCACTTAGACATTTTAAAAATATTTTCAAACAAACACAAAGCATTTTCAAAGTGAGCAAGCGATTAAGATCTCGTAGATAACTACTAATGAAAAGGGTGCTAAAACTTTCCCTTTTCATAACCTACCCCTGTTGTACCCAAATTGTTTCCCCTAAGATTCCTCTATCATATCATATTATTTACCGTGTTTTCTGGTAAACAACTGCTGATCTTCCAAAAAGGGTAACTTTTTGGTTATTCGCAGGATCAATCAGTTTGATCCTAGGACATATGCTAATTTTTTATGTTGTTTGGACATAAATGCTAATGTAAGTGAAGAACGCACGTTCGACTGGGAAAGGGATGAGTTTAAGTGTAGAAAGTAAATAGAAAAAGGGGTTGAGGAAAGTTTAGACGCATGAATCTGGGTAAAAGTGCAGATAAAGTAAAAACAAGATAAAAAGGCAAGAAATGTAAAGAGAGAAATAAAAGAATTTGATTTAAAATGTGGTGTTTAAAACGTACATTTTCCGTATTCTTTCTCACGCAGCGGGTACTTGAATAGTATTGAATAATTTGTATGATCAGTTGAACACACGGAAATATACATAAACTTCCTATATTTATACTAAAACTAGGTAACCGTCGAGGAGTTGCCTTACTCTAGGATGAAGACAAGTGTCTTCTGCATACGCTTCGACCCCTCTCTTCACGCCATGTTGTTTTCCTCAACTGCCAAGTGAACTGCTTTTCCCTCCTTTCTTCAGATTCAAAATCTTCTATTGCAGATACGATGTTTACTTCTAGTCGAAGACCTTGGGACCCTTTAGATCGAAGGATGCGAGAACCTTTTGGTCGAAGATTCATTTTAACTTAGAATTTCTCTAAGTACTTTTCTACTTTGTCAAAGCCTTTCCAACTTAGACTTGTCCAATCTATTTTTGGCCCATAAGAGCAACTTATTGTAGGTGTCGAATTTAGGAGATAACAAATTACCCCCCAAGAATATCAGTTTTGACGCAAGGAGAGATGATCATTCTTTGAGATTCCTATTCGACACATGTCTTCTATTTGACCACAAAAATCTCTTGTGTGCTTTTCGCCTTCTACCAACCACTGCTGGTATTCAGAGTCATCATTACCTTTTTTTCCCAACATGTCGCTGTCAATCAGTCGTTACCACGCTGCCATGATGGCCATTATCCCTATAACCTAGGAAAGTATTGTAAGTGTTTTTACTACTCATACGATAACTGCTTCAACGCTCGCCATGTGCCCCACTAGCCTTGCAGCATTAAATGGTCTTGAGGGAAAACACTCCTCCCTGTACAGTATAAATAGACAAATCCTCTCTTTGGAATTCTTTTATAACTCCTAGTATTCTTCACTTCCTTGCAAAGAAAAGTCTTAACAAATTCATCTTCTTCGTTCTTTCACTACTACTTTCAATCATGGATTTCCTTTCCAATGTACCCAACAATCTAAAAACTAAGAACGTTTATGATCTCCAAAGACAACCAGAGGTTTTCTCCACTAACCCTATACCTGTTTCGACTGGGGAGTGGAGGGTCGTATCTGAACCCACGGCCAAAGAGTGGAGTGAGGCTTATGACTCCCAGTTGCTTATCCCTATTAGGTATTCTGGGTAGATGTATGCTATGTCTGGCCCATTTTCTACATGTTTCGAGAACCCAAAACAGAACAACAACTTCTTCCCAACTCACCCCAGGCTCAAGCCTATAGGTTGTGCGAAGAAACCCATGAATGATCCTGAAAATGCAACCCCTGCCAACCAGCAACATTCTCAAACAAAGGAAGATATCAACCTTCAGTTCATGAACAAGGGTAATAGGATCTTTCAATCTTTCCCTAGTCTTACTTGAGAATACTCAGAATGGCTGAGCAAGATTGAAAAACTACAAGCCCAAATCTGGAAAGATATGGGGATCTATGACTTGATCATGTTGTCGAAGACTGGGTTAGCTTATTTCCCTCTCATGCTGGTGTCTTCATTATATTTCTGGGACATCACACATTTTAACTTACATTTGCCTTGTGGAATGGTAACTCCAACTCTCTTTGATATAGCCGCCATTACTGGTCTTCGACCAACGGGTGACTACTTTGAACCTGAGGATCTGTCTGAAGATCCTATCGGGTTTTCGGCCATGAAGCCCACGTATACCATATTCATCAATCATTTCTACGACAAATCAAGTACCACTGTCTCTAAAGTTATACACATAGCTTTTCTGGTTTTTTGGTTATCTCGTTTTTGTTTTTTACACCAAGTCACTTCAAGTGACTAAGGAAATGCTTACTCTTGCAACACAGCTTCACTATGGCTATCCTCTTTGTCTGGATGAGTTGATTCTAGCCAAATTGTATGAGTCCATCAGCAATGGTGTGACTCAACTTAAGGTTATTGGAGATAAGGCGAGTTTACTCCTTTCCGGCCCCTTTTGGCTTCTGCAACTTTGGCTAAATGCCACTTTTGAATCTTTTCTTCCGCAGAAGAATAAGATTAATGAGAGGGCCCTAGAGGTCCTGAACAGAAGGGTCGAAGGGACTAGATTAGTCATGTTGACTACAACTTATGAAGGTCAACAATTCCAAAAGGCGTTTACCATCTTTGTAATGATTTTTGCAAAGCGAAAGGAATTTGTTTCGACCATGGATCCCTTTGCTAGTAGAAAGGTTGGCCCAGAATGGTTCACTCGACCATATCCCTCATCTGACGAAGATGACCATGTGGATGAATATGTAGCTATTTGGGAGTCGTTTCTTTGACCAAGAATCATTCCTCTGAGATTCAAGAGTTCGAAGAATCAACTTAGCTTAATTTCTTATCAACCAAATCTTATCTCTCGACAATTTGGTATTATCCAGACGCTCCCTTCACCAATCTACTCTCGAGAAAAGCTTCTGCTGTTTTACAATGCAGACTATTCAGAGGATGCTGCTACCAATCATATTGGTAGGTACATCGGTATAACCGTACTAACTATGTTCGACTTCAATCTCAATTTCCCGTGTTCGCCTCTTTTTGAAGACTGGTGGAAGCAGTATTATAACGAAGAATTTTTTGACGAAAAATACTTTGCCGCTCATCTTCAAGAGGCGTTTAGGCTAGTCTCTGACAAGATAAAAAAAGGGTAATCTTCTTTATCAAACCAAATGTATTTATCGTCTTCAATCTAATCATTAGACATCTAATTTATACTTGTTCATTTTCTAGCGGTCAAGAGGACCGTCACCGAGAAAGTCGGTGAAAGCGCAAAGGGAGGAGACCCTTCTGTGAAACCTTCACCAAAGGTAAACACTTTTTGCTGCTATATCTTTCTTTCCGACATATTACTTTTGATGTTAATTCCTTCGAATCCTTTCTTTCTGGGCATTTGAAATTAATCCGCAGAAAAGGAAAGTTCAAGAAATTGAAATTTCCAGTGATGAAGAAGAAGAATCTCCTCCTATCCCCCTAAAAAGACACAAGTTAAAGAAACCAGCCCCTATTCCCGAGCCTCGTCCAAAACCCAAGGTCAAGGTTAGAGTCATTGGGTCGAGACCTCCTCCTGTCGTCAACAGAGAACCAACAGAGCAGGAGATAGCTGCTAGGCTAAACAATCCTGGTGAGAGCGACAACTCAAGTCCTGGCGCTGAAATTCCGCCTAAGGTAATTACTTCGACCCATCACGATTGTTTACCGACTTTGACTTCTTTTTCTTTTATCAATGGTTCTGATAACGATCTTGTAATCTTCAGGACACTACTGGTACTTCAAAACAGAACCTTGTAGGAGAATCTGTCACCTTAATAAACAGTGAGGGTGATCTTACTTACAGGCCTTCTTCGGAAAAAAGATCTTTTGTGAGTTATGCTAGCAAAGTGAACCAAACTTCTAGGCACAAAGCCGTTGGGAATCCTAATGAAGAAGTTCCTAGTGAAGAACATGTGAATCTTGGGACTCCGCAAGGTAACGATGACAGACATAAGGATGGGGAAGAGGAGGTTACTGACGATGTGATCGAAATGGAGAAGGAAAACACACCAGCAGGAGGGAATCGAACTGAAGATATTCCGGCGAGTGATGAGAGAGAAAACCTCACAAGGGGAGCAGGAAAGTCTGCTCTTGTTGAAGATGTCCTTATGTAGATGCCTGTCGAAGCCAATGTGGCTCGTATTGTAAATGAGAGGGTTACTTCGACAGGGTCTCAAACTAAGGAATATTTGGCATTGCTGAAACAACAAAATCATCTTGGCTACTTGACTGTAATCCTTGAGGGTAGAGAAAGTTCTTATGATTAGAGTGCTTCGACTGCATTTGGAAAATCCACTTCAACATCTACTCTTGAAGAAGCACTTCAAAAGTTTAAGGCACAACTTTTTAAAAGAGATTTAATGCTAACCTTAGAGGGAGAACCTATAACTCCTTCCTTTTTGAAGACTACTTTAAGAGCTGTCGACCTTCTTGCTGCTTCGCCTGACATTTCTAGCGTTATCTTGGATTTGATTTCCATCATCAATCAGGTTTCAGCTGACTACAATCGTCGAAGGACTCCCACTCGTGAAATTGAGGAGGTCAATAGCCATGTAGCTGCTTCTTGGGGTGCTACTGCTGAATCAGCTTCGAAGCTAAAGGTTCTGTCGAGGGCGCAAGAAGTTAGGCAGAAATAAGTGGAAGACCTTGATCAAAATACAGCCAGTATGAAGGCTCAGATCAGAGAGTTAGAAGCTAAGATTGCTGCCAATGATAAAAAAAAGGAAGAACATCTCGCTGTCAGCACTGATTCAGAGAGTCAAGAGGAACTCAATAAGGGATTAGCATATGCTGAACGAGCCCAAGCATTAGATGTAAAAATCGAGACTCTTCATCAGTCGAAAGCCCTGTGAGAATGACGCTTGTAGCTGCAGAAGATAAAATACCTCCAAATCAAGGCCAACCTCCCGTTTTATTTTCGACTTTATTTTTTAGTTGTATGCTTATATATTTTTTAATGACTTTTAGCCATTTTGGATTTGTAATATATTTTCCATCTTGGCTTTTTAACTTGATTAAGATCAATTACTGATTACTCTAACCTCTTGAAGTGCAGGTCTATACTTTTTTAAGTATCTACCATTTACTCTCAAGAGCCTTTGGTCTTCATTTAACTCCCCGACCTCATATGCGCCACCCGATAACGTTTGGATGATCTTAAAAGTTCCTTCCCATTTAGGAGACAATTTTCCTATATTTCCATCCTTTCGATCCATTATAAGGATTACTTTCCATACCAAGTCCTCAGGTAATAATGCATTGGGTTTTACTCTTTTATTGTAAGATCTTTCCACTCTCCTCTTTTGTGACCTTAAGAGATCCAAAGCCCTCAGTCTTTCTTCGTCCAAATCAATCAATTCGTCTAACATCATATTCCAATAAACTTCGTAAGGGATGTCTTGATGTTTCTGAATTCTTTTTGACTGTAGACAGATTTCTACTGGAAATACTGCGTCATGGCCGTAAATTAGTCAAAAGGGTGTTGTTCCGATAGCTTCCTAAGGAGACGTTCAAGAAGCCCATAAAATTTGATTTAAAGTCTTGTGCCAATTTTTTGGCTTCTTTCCTACATGCTTCTTTATTAAGCTGATTATTACCTTGTTTGTCGCTTCAACTTGACCATTGGCTTGTACATAGTAAGGCGTAGATGTTAATAATTTGAACCCCATTTCTGTAGCGAACTCTTTCATTTTTCGACCAATAAATACTTACCCTTGATCAGTTGTTATTGTCTCAGGGATTCCAGACCTGTATATAATATGATTTTGAATGAATTTAATGACATTTTCCTGGTCTACATTGACTAAAGGAATTGCTTCAATCCATTTAGTAAAATAATCAAAACCCACCAATATGTACTTCTAGCTTTTAGATGACGCTGGTCGAATCTATCCAATAAGATCTAAAGCACATCCCCTAAAAGGCTAAGGTTTCACAATTGAGTGAAGTTCACTTGCAGGTACGTGCTGGATACTTGTATGTACTTGACATTCCTAACATCCTTTTGAAAAATAAACACAATCTTTCAACATAGTGGGCCAATATATTCCTTGTCGAAATAATAAACATTTCATTTTATGGCCCACTTGGTGTGCTCCACATGCCCTAGCATGTGTAATTGAAAGGGCTATGTATACCTCTGTTTCATTTAGGAATTTTAATAGCACCCCTTCAGGCGTCTTTTTAAATAACTCGTTTCCCATTAGGGTATAACTCAGTGCCCTGTACTTTATCTTTTGTTATGTCGATGCAACAGGATTTTGCAAATAATCCACTATAGGCTTTCTCCAATCTTTTTTTGTTAGATTATCTATGAACGAAATTTCGAAGTTTTTGTGATCAGCATACCCCAACTTTGTTGTTTTCAAATATGTTGGAGACAACTTAGTCAATGTCACTCTTCCTCTGACTTCGATTACCTGTTGTAATTTCACTTTCAAAATTCTATACCCGGATGCAATTTGTGCTAAGTCATTAACCACTTGATTCTCCAGTCTTGGTATATGTCAGATGTTGATCTTTTCAAAGTTTTTCAACAAACGATTGACTATTACAAAATACATGATAAGATTTTCTCTTATGCATTTATATTCTTTTGTAACTTGTTTTATAACTAAATTTCAGTCTCCCATTATTTTGACTCGAGTTGCCCCTAATTCCAACAGTATTTCAAGGCCTACGATCAGAGCTTCGTATTCAGCCTCATTGTTCGAACAAGAACCTTCGATCTTGTACTTGAATGTTGTTGGAATTTTGATTGGAGAAATAATTAGAACCCCTACCCCAGTTCCATCTTTATGACTAGAACCGTCAAAGTATAACTTCCAAGGCTCGATCTCCAAGTAGTTGATTGATTCTTCATTTATTGAGTGGTCAACTATAAAATTTGCTACCACTTGACCTTTTACAGCCTTAAGAGGCATAAAAGTTAATGAATACTCATTTAATGCAAGTGCCCATTTTCAAATTCGACTGTGCAAGATGGGTTTCGACAACATATATTTTAAAACATCAAAATGAGACGAAATAAAAACATCAACTGGTTTAATATATTGCTTGAGCATTGTACACGATAAGTAAAGACATAAACATAGTTTTTCAACTTTTCTATATCTAGTTTCTGCATCGTTTAAAACTCTACTGAGGTAATAAATGGGTCTTTCGACACCATTCTCATCCTCTTGAGCTAACATGCTTCCAAATTTTTTATTGGATGCAGCTATGTACAATCTCATACTTCTATTTCTATAAGGATGTACCATAATGGGTTATTTGGCGAGGTATTCTTTGATCTTGTCGAAATCCTCTTATTGTTCTTTCCCCCACCCAAAGCCTCCTTTGTTGTGTCGAAGTAGTGGTGAGAAGGCTTGCATTTTCCCACTTAAGTTGGAAATAAATCTCCTCAGAAAATTTATCTTACCAAGTAGAGATTGCAACTACTTCTTGTTAGTTGGCGCTTTCACTTCCAAAATGGATTTGGTCTTATTCTGGTTTACTTTAATTCCCTTCTCGTGGACCACAAAGCCTAAGAAATCCCCTGCTTTTATGCTGAAAGCACATTTTAGAGGATTCATTTTCAGACCATAGTGTCTCATCCTTTTGAAGGATTGTCGAAGATGGTCTATATGATTCTTCCCTGAAACAGATTTAACAACAATATCATCAATATAAATCTGCATAAAAGTGTCAATAAAATCATGGAAGATAGAGTTCACTGCTCTTTGATATGTTTCCCCTGCATTTTTTAGGCCAAAAGGCATCACTACCCATTCGTAAGTGCCTAAAGCCCAGGGCATCTAAAGGCTATTTTCGACACATCCTCTTCAGCAATGAAAATTTGATTATACCCTGAGTATCCATGAAGCATACTCATGTATTCGAAACCAGCATCAGAATCTACTAGCATTTCTGCCACAGGCATTAGATATTCATCTTTGGGCATTGCAGCATTTAAATCTCTAAAATCGATGCACACCCTTAAGGTACAAATTTTCTTTATAACATGTACTATATTTGCACTCCATTCGACATACCTGGTTGTTCGGATGAACTTGCATCTCAGCAGTCTTTCGACTTCTGTCTTGATCTTCGACAAGACCTCTGGTGCAAAAGGCCTTAGAGTTTGCTTGACAGGCTTTTCCCAGGTCTTATTGGTAATTGAATTTCTACCACTTCCCTGTCGAGACTAGGCATTTCACTATAATCCCATGCGAAACAATCTTTAAATTCCTCCAACAATTGGATTATTTCGATCCTGATCTCTGGATCTATCTTCATGTTCATGTATGTTGGTCTTTTCGCCAATCCTTCGCCCATATTTATTTCTTCTAAAGGATCTTACGCTAGCATTTTAACATTGTTTGTTAATGGATCCTTTTCAAAACCTAAAGGCTCATCATCAAATATAGCATCTAGCCTATGGTTTTTCATTTCTTCCTCCTTCACGTCAGGTGGTTCTGGATCGAAGTCTTTCCCAAGACCCTATGGAAGAAATACTTGTTCATTGGCTTCAAGAGCCATGTATTTGACTTCAGCCTCTAAGGCCGCTAGCATTCTACTTTCGGCTGCATATGCCGAAATCTTTTGTAAAGCTTGTGATCCAGTCATGATCACCAAATTCACTTCCCCATCCTATTGGCTGTATGTCATCAACTCCTTCATAGTCAATGTTTGATAAGTCTTCTCTATCCCATTAGAAACCATGGTCGGAATGCAGGTATAGGGAGCAAAAGGAATTTCGTGCTGGTGCCAAATAAAAATCAGGAGGATTGCATGGCCCTATATGAGCCAAGTTTTTGTCAAAGCTATTTTTTCAATGTTATTAACTTCGCCCAAGTAATAAATTTGGCCGACTTCTATATTCTCTACAATGCCATCAGGGCACCAAATCGTGACCTGTTGATGCATCGAAGATGATACTGCACCTATGCCATGTATCCACTCTCTACCTAAGAGTATATTGTAGTTGGGCTTCACTGAAATGACCATGAACATAGTTGGTCGAAGTATTTTTCCCACCTTGAGGTCTAATTGTATCACCCCCATAGTTGTTCCAATACCTCCCTCATAGTTCGACAAAACCATCTTGTGGGGTTTGATATCTCCATCTCCTTTGCCCATTTTCCTCAACATTGATTAGGGAATTATAATTATTGTAGCTCCACAATCAATCAAAATTTTGTTGATTGTTATTTCCCCTATCTTTGCTCTTATGAACAAGGGTTTTAGGTGATTTTTCATCGACTCAGTAGGTGGCTCGAAGAATGCATTTTGCTCTTTGACGTAACCATTGTTCATCACATAATAACACATTGGCCTATGTTTGGCAATCTCCTGTTCGACTTCCCAGTCGTTCTCTTCGACTTCGACTTGGCGGTCGTATTCTCTGAGTAGAACTGATACTACATTTACCATAATGTCTAAAGTAGCATCAGATTCAGAGTTACCTTCGTCATCTGATTCACCTCGATCTAGCCACTCCAACGTTCTGGAAATTGGTTTCCTTTCTAAAGGATTTCTTTGTTTGCCTTTGTACATTCTTTGTGGTACGTTGCTGCTTGACTCTGGTTGAGGCTCTTCTGTAGCCTCTCTTTCAGATTTTCGCCGTCTTTGAAATCTTCTCCACTGGGAGCGAGACATGGGGTTCTTCCCCTTATAGTTGCTCGACATATGAGCTACTTTTTTTGTAGTTGTAGTTTGGAACTCCTTCCTATATTCTAATGATGACCCTCTTGGCACATCGAATGTTCTCCATTTCTCATCACTTGGCCTTTTCCTGTTTGCTGTCTTTAGCCAAGTGTCCACGGGGACATTTGTTGGAGGCCTGAAAGTTGATGGCCTCTTCACCCGGTTCATTGGTCCTCTTCTGGGATCGTATCTAATTTTAGAAACCAAGTGGGGTTGGGAATTGGTGGCCCTTTTCTCCTTCACTTCCCTTATGCCCTGTATGTGTTCTGCAACCTTTATGTCGAAGATGCAGCTGCATCTTGGACACAACATAACTTCAGACTTCTTCTTCTGGCATCATTGTAGAAAGTCATCCAGATTCTCATTTTCTTATGGAAATGCAGTTTTATTCACTTCCTCTTGTCTAATGGCTTCCTCTGAATCCTTTTCCTCAGATACTTCGACCATGTTGACTTGTACGTTGCCCTTGGTATCGAGATTCATTTTTTGCATTTTGGCTTCAAGGTCCTCTTTCGAACCCTTGACGGTGGCCACATAAGAACTTACAGTAGTCCTTTGTTTTATTTTTAAGTAACTCCTTTGCTTAAGCCTTCAGTAGCCTTCTTGGTTAGGCCTTAATTGGCCTTTCTAACCGCTTCTGCAGTCTTTCTAGAGATGTTCCCAGTTGTTGTACCCCAATTTTTGCCCCTAAGATCCCTTCATCATACCATGTTGTTTCACTCACAACAAGATCACACTAGGATTCTTGGTTCCCCTCCCTACATTTATCTTTGCTATTTTGAGGATTTACCCAAGCATCTTGACTTGTTTTCTTTTGTGATCATGAATATTTTGCTTTGATTTTATTTCTAATTAATAAAATGCAATGTTGGTTTGTCTTACTTGTTAATAATGTAGGTAAAGGCAATGAGGTTTAGCAAGTTGCTCCATGGGTTCATGAGTTTATTTCCATGCCCTAGTCAACATAGCTTGAGGAGTTAAAACTTCACTATTGGAGTGGTTTTGGAAGAATTGGAATGGAAAAGTTGCTTTGGCTCATCACATTTCAAAGTTATCAAAATTTATTCAAAAGTACAAGGGGTTGAGGGAAGAAGTTGTCATGATTGGACAAGGTCTTGTTCCTATTGGTCACAAGAGCACATTTATCTCAAATTTTAAGATATGGAAGTGGTTTTGGTGGCTATTAGTCCTCATCATCATCCTCAACAACTTCTATTCACAAAGAAAGAATATTGGCACAAGAAGTTTGTTCAAACTTGTCAAAGTTCCTCAAAGTATTCTCTTGATCTAGAGGCTAGGGTTTTGAACCTCAAAGGAGCATATCTTGCACACCTTTGGGTATTTTTGAGTGATTCCAAAGGCATCTTTCTCTTCAAAGAGTTACCAACAAACCACTCCAAAATTTCCAAGGAGTTTTCACGTGGAAGGAACTTAGTGAAGAAGAAAGATTACAAGTCATCAAGATGAATCCAGAATTTTCCATATGTGACTTCAAATGGTCATAACTTGGTCAATTTTTATCCGCTTGAGTCCATTATTTTTCCATGATGATCTTAGAAATGTTTACTTTATGCCTTCTTTTATGTGCAAAGTGAGAAAATGGATGGAAGTTGCCTTAAATATGAAAAAGATTATAGGTCATTTCAGGATTTTTGGCCAACTTCAACAAGTCATAACTTGCTCATTTTTTGGATATTTTGAGTGGTTCAAATTTCAAAATGTCATTCAGGAGATCTACTTCATTCCATATTTTTTGGTCAAGAGCAAATTCTAAGTGGAAGGCCATGTTTGGATACAAAATATTATAGGTCATTTTTGAAGAAGAATTTGAAATATTTCTAAGTATGGAAAGTCAACTCTTTTTCTTCAACTTTGACTCCATGTAACTTTTAGCTCAGGAATCCATTTGATTCCATTCTTTTTCCATTGCAAATCTTGTAACCTCATCTTTCCAAAGCATCAAGAATTATGCCCTAAGACCCCTTGAGTTGGAAATGCCATGGATTTGAATTTGGTAACTTGAAACTGAATTTTTCACAAAGTCAGAATTTTGAAATCCATAATGTGACTTCTAAACAAAAGATTTATGCGCGTTTTTTATTTAAACTTGACTAGAAAACTTTCCAGAAGTGATTAGCACCCCAAAACGCAAGGTTTGGCTGAGTTTTGATGAAAATGAAGTCACACTTCACTCGTGCTCGACCTTCACTCAATTTACCTCCAAACTTCCTTGTTTCTTAAAATTTTCATTCCCGTTCACTTCCCTATAAATAGAGGGTCATCCCCAATCCATTTTCCCAAGCTTAGAGAGCCAAGAACACCCTGCCAAAACCTCACACAAACCCACTATTTTTTAATTCAGTTTATGAGATTTAAGCTTCCTTTTCCAAAATTATTTGTGCATTCATCATCCTTGAGCATCATACTAACTCTCCAGCACTTAAACCAATCAAAACGAGCCATAATTCAAGCTACAGAAGTCCAGTTTCAAAGCTTCTTACTTGAACTTCGAAAAGGTAGAATTCTCCACCATTTGGATCCAAATCAAGCACTAATCTATTCTACTCCTTCTTCTGATTCTAATGCTGCTTACAATTTTTAAATACATTGAGAATTGATAGTGAAATCTCAAATTGAAGGTGCTCGCTATTTTCTGGGTTTTTGATTCATATCTCTCTCCATACCTTATATAAATTTGGTGCGATGATTGTGTTAGAATCGTCTTGAAGAGACGAGTTCAATGATGCTAGCATGGTATCCTAATTTTTCTATTTGAAGGATCTTACAAAATCCCCATGGCAGGGTTTCTGGAGGTTGAAGACGATGACATGTCTCGTCTTAGCCAATGATAGCGTGCCAAACGTTTTAATTTCATTGGTTGCCCTTTTTTTGATCACATGTGTGTTTCACTAAGGTCCATATCAAGCACAGTGCGTCTGGTCCATTGGATTAGCTTACTAACACGTTTTGACTATGATCTGATGGTCCATATCTTTTTGGTATTATTTTATTTTCTGATTTTATATTTTTATTGATTAAATTTTCAAAAATTCATAACTCTTTTATTTTTTATCCAAAAATTATGAAAAAATTCACAAAAATACTTTGAATTATTTCTGATCTCATGATTACTTTTTCACATTTTTATTTTAATATTTGGTATTTTTTATGTTTTTTATATTATTGGCTTTCTTTTAATTACTTAAAAAAATACTTTATGACATTTTTTAATTCTGGAAAAATTCATAAATATTATTTTGCATATTTTTTACTTTCTAAAAATTTTATGGAATTTTATGTTGAGTTTTACTATTTTTGACCTATTTTATGTTTGTTTTAGCAATTTTAAATAGTTTAAAAATAGTTTCTAACTTTTAAAAATTACCAAAATTTTTATAAAAATATTTGGATCCATTTCTGATTTTTCTATGGCCTTATTTTTACTTCTTGATTAATTTGAACATAATTGATATTTTTCTCATTATTTTCTATTTTTAAACTTTTTTTTTTACCCTTTTAATGTGTATATTAAATGTGGTATTATTTTGTGATTATTTTCTGGTTGATCTTGGGTTAGGTTTTGGATCATGAACTTTATTAACATCATTGGATCCATGGTGTTGAGTTTAACTCCACAAAAATGGATGAATGGTTTTAATAATAGTTTGATTAAAATTTAATTCAAATGTGGTTTGTGTATCTTTTTTTCCCTAATCCTCTTCATCTCATCTCCTTCTTATTGCACTAAATGTTATTGGAGCATGATCTCTATATCATGTCTCAAAACAAATGGTGCATAGATTGCTATTGACCGGCCTCAAAATAGGTGTGACTTCTATATAAGTCCACTTACGATTGCTTAACATAACGCTAAATTTTGTCTCGATTTGAATAAATGATCATTCGTGGCCCAAACTTATGATTGCAAGCCCAAGTATATTAATTTGATCTCTTTGATCCAATAACCTTGAGACTCATTGTGTGGAGGCTTTGGTTCTACCAATGCTTTAATGGATCTACAACACCTTTGGTCAACGCGGATCACTTAAACATCGTTGATCATTAAATGGTACTTGTGAGAATTCCAAAATGGATGATATACTTGACAAAAAGCAAATGCAACTTGTTGTGTGTAGGCTTTGGTTCTACCAATCCTCTAATGAGTTCCAAATACAAGTTTCAAGATGGTCATCCAACTAACCACTAATTATTGACTTGTTTTATCTTATGTTTTTATTATCTTTTATGCTTTATGTACTTTTTTTTTAGCATTTACATTTCATGCCATTTTCATCTTTGCTCACTTGAGCATTTATTTTCTTGCCATTTTTGCTTTCTCACTTGAGCTTTTCTTTTCTTTTCTTAAGATACTTAATAATCAACATAAACCCTAAAAAACTCTTAATGATACTTGGACTATTTGGTTACTATCCTTGGTATTATGGAGCATGGGACTTTTTCTTGGACTTAGGATTAGAAACCTTGGCTTATCTTGGAGACCTTGTGATCTTATCTAATTTTTTGTCCGGAGTTCTTGAGGTTTACCTCAAGATATTGGGTTGGTTGTTTGTTTTTGTGTGCAGGTTCTTGTGATTAAACTCTTTTTTTGTAATCTAGAATTTACTCGTACACAGCCGTTACTCTGCCCAATTTTTGTGAAGACTTAATACACTTGAAGTTTGGTTCTCTCAAGAGGTCTAGTATCTTTGCTTGCTTGGTTTCAATCCAAAGAATGGGAATTCTATCTTGACACATAATGTCAAGTATTGGCTTCTTGTTGGTTAGATGATTCTTCTCCTTAGCTTTTACCTTATGCTTTAGGATAGTCTCTTCTTCTCCTCCCATCTTCTTTAATTTCAAAAATATTCTCCCCCCTTTTTGAAAACTCTTCTTGTTTCTAAACTTGAAACGCTTTCATAATAAACTTGGACCTAGGTCCATGCATTTTCAAAATACTTTCATAAATAAACTTCAATCAATTTAATAATACCTTGACATTTTTTGTGTGAAGACTAAAAGTCAATTAATCTCATTCAAACCATTTTTCCACCTTGGCTTTTACTTTAAACTTTTCTCAAAAGATTAGACTCTTGTCAATCCTTGTAGTGATGCAAACAACTATACTTCTACAATATGTAGTGAAGTGAGATATTTTCCACTTGGGTGTTGAGTGAGAAATTGTTGATTTTAAAATCTAAGTCATATCCTCCACTTTGAGATGATGCAAATTCTCCTTTCTCATGATTGTGGGTAGTAAGTATGTTTTCCACACGGACAATGACGATGATGTCTTACCTCATTAAAATCAACCAACACACTTGTGTTTCAAATTTTTAAAAGAGGAACTACGTGTACCCTGATCCCCTATTGCACAAAAGGTGGTACGTAGGCACTAAAGATTCGCAACCGCGGCGGGTGAAAAAATCATAAAACATATTTTTCTTCTCACCTCCACCATCCATCTTCAATACAACACATTTTTATAGCCAAAATATACAGATTTTTCAAAGAGGTTCCTGCAGAGTACCATAGATGTTTAGGGTGCTAATACCTTCCCTTTGCATAACCAACCCCCTTACCTTGAATCTTTCCCCCTCTTTTTGGGTTATTCGCTCTTTTCCCATTCCTTTGGAAACAATAAAACGCGGTGGCGATTTTGATTTTGATTTGTATAAAGTCTAGTCAATCCAATGGCTTAGTCTTGAACATTTCCACCGCTACAGAAAATTGGCGACTTCACTGGGGAAAGATTGACCTCTTGCTGGTCCATCCCTAAGTGGGTTGAGCCTATCTTTGTTTATATTTGTATATGTGCTATTGTTATTTATATGTTATATTTTGTATATATGTTTGTTTGGATTTTCCTGGTTTTCAGGGTGCTTGGTGATTATTCATATGTCCTATACCCGGACTTGGGAAAACTTTAAGATAGATCGGGCGGTATAGTCATGTTAACTTTGAGGGAGTAATCCCAAAAAAGGAGGCATGAGATCCCCCACTCGGTGGAGGCCCCTTTGACTGTAGTGTCGTTTACCGAGTAATCGGGAAGACGTACTGCTTTCGACCTGGGAGCCTACTGAAGCTGAGGACCGTAGAATACCAAACCCATGTTGGCCTTTTAGGTGTAGTACGGAAGCTATGACAGAGTAATCCCGAAATAGTTGTCACGTGATACTACGCTAGGATGATTCTTTCTTGAGAATATTACTAATTACCGAGTTAATCAGGAAGTTGGTAATATCTGAAGGAAGGATGTAGACTCTGGGAACCTCTAGAACCTTGTTCGGCAGGTGATAACTTTTTAGACCATGTTGGAAACAATAAAGCGCGGTGGTAATTTTTATTTTGATTTGTATAAATTCTAGTCAATCCAATGGATTAGTCTTGAACATTTCTACCGCTACACCAGTAAAATTGCCAAAGACCGGCATATTGACAAAGTCTTCAGAAGTTTCGACCATGTTGATTCCTGTTGGTTCAGCATAGTGGGCATCAGCTCTCTGTGGGTCTGCATCAATTTTTATTTGGGGTTTGTCAGCAAATTTGAGTATGCCTTCTTTGATTGCTCCTTAAACGAGATACCTGAAAAGAAAACATTGTGAAGTTTTATGGCCCAAAAAATTATGATACTTATAAAAACCTCTTTTATTTCTTTGTTCTAAAGGAGGTATTTTTCCCCCTGGGGGCACTATCATTTGGCCATGTTTAAATAATAAGTCAAATATCTCATCACATTTTGTGACGTTGAAACTATATGTTTTCTTTGGGAATCTATCGCTGTTCTTTTCAAACTCAATAGGATTCTTCCCATCTGAGGGAAGTAACACTCTAAAAGAGTATGGAGGCCCCTGTTTTAACTCTTCTAAATCTATTTCACTCTCTTCGACAACTATAGGATTACTAGATGTCTCTAGATCATCAACATCCATTTTGACATAGGCTACCTTTTCTCGCCGATGAGTCTTAGTTACTTTAGCTTTTTCAATTTTAAGACGTTCTACCTGTCGAACTCTATCGGCCAATTGGGCCATGTCCCTCAGATATTGGGTATCTAGTTTCTTCCTAATAGAATAGTCGAGGCCCCCTGCAGCCATTTCGACCAATTCATGCTCAGGCACTTGTGTAAAGCATCTGGCTTTGAGCATTCGAAACCTATTTAGATATTCGTTTATTGGCTCAGTAAATCTTCTTTTCATGCTTGCCAGTTCTTTCATACTTATTTTGGTTTGTCCCATGTAAAATTGTTCATGGAATAATATTTCCAATAATTCCAATTGTGGATTGAATTGGTTGGGAGGGTGGTAAACCAAGTAAAAGCGTTTTTTGTTAGATAACTTGGGAATTATTTAATCCTAAGGCTCTCATTATTTGATATTTCTCCAGCTTCTATCAAATATCTCGCTATATGTTCGACAGTTGATTCCGTCGTATCCCCTGAAAACTTAGTGAACTTTGGAACTTTCCACCTAGGGGGTAAATCCGTTTTCAAGATATATTCTGACAGTGGGGATGAAAATTTTGGCCTATGAAAGCCAACGTTCATTCCATTTTGTATCATGATCCTTTCGATCATGGCTGTCAGATTATTTTCTATGCAATAATTATGGTGTCGAACTTGCTGTATCAGTTCATCAGCATTTTGGTTCCTATTTACCATGATTACACCTTGATCATTATCTCTAAGGATCCGCAGGGGAATTCTGGGTATTTCAACCCTATGTTGTTCGATTTCTACTATGTGGTTCCTCCTATCAAATTGTAGATTTTGGTTAATAGTTACATCTTCTTCTAAGACTACACCTTGATCCTATCTCATAGGAGCTCTCTAGGGTTGTCGAATAGGTTAGGGAACCCCAAAAAATCCAGTCATGCGCGCCATTTCCACTGTCATTTGCTGGTTTAACTTAGTGGTATTTTGTATTAGAGGGTTCAATATTGTACTTAGAGTTTGGGCCAACATTTGTACCATGCCACACCTTCCTTTCATCTAATTGAGTCCGAAACCTAGAATCTCTGTCTGCGAATTAGGGTTTTCTGTTAGGTTCCCTTCCCTAGGATAAAAACCTAATAGTGGTGACTCTGATTAAAAAATTAATTGCAACAGCTAGGAAGAAAGAGGTTAGTGATGTGTACAATCAAAGGATCCAGGACAGAACTGAATGCCATCCAACGGTAGGGGCTGTCATGATTCCTAAGCCTGCACCCACTCAATAGAGGAATAATCAGCAGAGAACAGAAAGGTCAGTAAGACAGTTCACCCGTATAAATATGACTTTATCCCAAGTTTTTCCTCATTTATTGAAATCTAATCTGGTAACCTTACGGGAAGCACCAAAGAATCCCAACACTACCTCTCCCCGCTACAATCCAAATGCCCGGTGTGCTTATCATTCGGAAAGTCCAGGTCATGATACAAACGACTGCTGGGCTTTGAAAAACAGGGTAAAAGACCTTATTGAGGCGAAGGAAATTAAGTTTTACGCCCCTGAAATTCCAAATGTTATCACTGCTCCTATGCCCAAGCACGACCGTGGTGTTAAAGATATTGAAGATGATATGTTTGTTAATATTATTGAAGAGCTTGTTACTCCTCTTATGACTGTTAAGTGGAACTTATTGAAGACCGGTTTATTTCCAGGCTGTGGCGAAGGTTGCCACTTCTGTTTATCTCTACCAACTGGTTGTCATTTTTTGAAGGCAGGTGTTCAGTGCTTGATGGATGATAGAGATATTTCTTTTGAGAAGAATCCCGTTCCAACCATTTCTTGCAAAGATGTTTCAATAATAACAATTTCTGCCAATCCTCCCAGGGTCTCCACCAAAAGACCCGTCAGGATTACATCTGTTCTGAAGGTTACTCCGCTGATACTTACTATGCCAGGGTTAATCCCATACTCCTCAAATAAAATTGTTCCTTGGAACTATGGGGGTGACGTCTACTAGCACGGCGTAAAGCAAGATTGACTGGCTGATGAAGACCAGGTTTCCGAGAAGGTTGGCCCCGATATTGGCAACATTGTGGGAACCAGCAAAATAACCAGAAGTGGAAGAGTGTTCTCCCTTGATATTTCTCCTCCGAAAGCTTTTACTGGTCTTGTGATCATTCCTACTTTCATTCGTGGTGATACTACTACTACAATCCCTGTGATTACCCCTGCTGACACCCCTATCACCGAGTCGACCGAGACTCGGGGAAAAGACATGGTTGAGCCTGTCCAGACAAAGGCCCATTCGGTATCTATCCCAAAGGCTTCTAATAAAGAAATGGAATAAATTTTGAAAATTATCAAGAAAAGCGACTACAACATGGTCGAACAGATGTGACAAACCCCTTAAAAGATCTCTACGCTAGCCTTGCTATTATGCTCCGAAGCTCATGCGAAGGCTTTGGTAAAATTCCTGAAAACTGCCCATGTGCCCCAGGAAACTTCTGCTGACCATTTCGAAGATTGTGTGGCTAGTTTGATGGCTGATAACTGTTTGGGCTTTTCTGATGCTGATTTGACTCCTAGAGGGAGGAAGCAAAATGATGCGTTGCATGTTTCTGTCGAATGCAAGGGCACTACTTTGGCCCATGTCCTAGTAGATATTGGTTCATCATTAAATGTTCCGCCTAAGAACGCTCTAGATAGACTAGACTGTGAAGGTTTGACCTTGAAGCCCAACAATATTTTAGTAAGGGCTTTTGAAGGTTCAAAGAGAACGGTGCACTGGGAGGTGGACGTCCCTATCAAGGTTGGTTCTGAGACTTTCGACTCTACCTTCTATGTGATGGATATCAGACCATCTTATTCTTGTTTGTTGGGCCGCCCTTGGATACATGGGGCTAGAGTTGTTACGTCCACTCTGCATCAGATGATAAAATACCCGGTCAAAGGGAGAATTGTCATTGTACACGGCAAAGAAGAATACATGGTCAATCACTTGAATTCCTTCAGATATGTGGAAATGGATGGTGAGTTCATCGAGACTCCGTGCCATAATTTTGAAGAGGTACCTCAAAATCTGGTTGCAACTGAAACTGTTACCAATATGCCAAAGATCACCATACCTCCCTTGAAGATGGCTTCTCTCAAGGATGCAAAAGCGTTTATCGAAGAAGGTGGGTCTACCATCTGAGGTCAGCTCCCTGATATTCCATACAAGTCTGATAAATTTGGTTTGGGTTTCTCTTCAGGGGCTCAAAGGGTTGTTCGACGTGCTCGTGCTGGAAGACCTCCCATACGCATCATCAATCATGGGGTCAATGCTTTAGAAGACGGAGATGGTGACAATGACATGGACAGCAGGATCTTCCCTACTACCAACGGTGTACTCATTAACTTGACGGAAAAGGATTTTGTACCGATTACTTTTGTTCAGAAGTAATTGTCTGTCTTATTTTTTTTTGGATATGTAATAAATAATATAACTTTATGGTCGTGTGTCTTACCCGGGGCACATCGGTTTATTTGTGGGAGTTATCATGTTCTATTATCATATGGAATTAATAAAGCATTGGACGTTTATGAATACAAATTTTGCGCTCTGTATTTTTCTTTTCTATTTTTACTTTGTCTATACAGTTATGCTCTTACACACACTCATGTATCAAACTGCAGATCCATGTCCACTCTGGATCCTATTGATAACAGTTCTCCTATTCCCAGTTATGACTTTGAAAATCCGATCAACCAAGCCGAGGACTAAGGTGAGGAAGATTGTGAAGTACCTGGAGAACTTGCTAGGCCGTTACAGCAGGAAGAGAGGGCTATACAGCCTCATGAAGAGCCAGTTGAGACAATAAACTTGGGCACATAGGTAGGCAGGAAAGAAGTCAAGATCGGCACAAATCTGGGGCTTAATGTTAAACAGCGGTTGATATAAATGTTGCATGACTATGTCGAGATCTTTGCCTGGTCATATGAAGACATGTCGTGACTAGACATGGATATCGTGGTTCATCGTCTGGGAACTAAAGAAGAATTCCCTCCGGTAAAGCAGAAGGTTTGTCCCATGCTCCCTGAAATATCAGAGAAGATCAAAGCAGAGGTTATAAAGCAGTTCAACGTTGGTTTCTTAGTCGTCGCCTCTTATCCCCAATGGGTTGCCAACGTAGTTCTTGTTCCTAAAAAAGACGACAAGGTACGGATGTGTGTGGACTACAGAGATTTGAACAGGGCAAGCCCCAAAGACGACTTTCCGCTCCCACACATTGATGTTCTGGTTGACAACACCGCGTAGCACAAGATCTTTTCCTTCATGGATGGTTTCTCTGGTTACAATCAGATCAAGATGGCACCTGAAGATATGGAGAATAAAACCTTCGTCACACAATGGGGCACTTTTAGTTACAAAGTGATGTCGTTTGGATTAAAGAATGTCGGGGCCACCTATCAACGAGCCATGGTAGCCTTGTTTCATGACATGATTCACCATGACATAGATGTATATGTGGATGACATGATAGCCAGGTCTCAAACTGAGGAAGAGCACCTTGATCATTTAAAAAAGTTGTTTGATAGATTGGAGACGTACAAGCTGAGGTTGAATCCAAACAAGTGCACCTTCGGGGTAAGGTCTGGTAAACTGCTAGGTTTCATTGTTAGTGACAAGGGTATTTAGGTAGACCTTGCAAAGGTAAAGGCTATACAGGAGATACCGGCTCCTCGCACTAAGAAGGAGGTCAGGGGATTTTTGGGATGACTAAATTACATTGCCAAGTCCATTTCCCATTTAAATGCTACTTATGAGCCAATCTTCAAACTCCTGAAGAAAGATCGAGTGGTAAAGTGGAATGACGAATGTCAGACTGCCTTCGAAAGAATCAAGGAATACCTTCAAGAGCCAACAATTTTGATGCCTCCAGTTGAAGGAAGACCTTTGTTAATGTACTTAACAATGTTAGATAATTCAATGGGGTGTGTGTTGGGGCAGCATGACAAGTCTCGTTGAAAAGAGCACGCAATATACTACCTTAGAAAATTTTTTACCAACAGTGAAACAAGATACTCACTGCTCGAGAAAACTTGTTGCGCTTTGGCATGGGCTGCTCGCCAACTGAGACAGTATATGTTGACCCACACTACTTTGTTGATATCTAAGATGGATCCGATCAAGTACATCTTCGAGAAACCCTCTCTCTCCAAAAGAATAGAAAGATGGCAAATGATCTTGACCGAATATGATATTCAATACACAACCTAGAAAGCAATCAAGGGAAGTGTACTAGCTGATCATTTGGCTCATCAAGCTGTGGATGACTACAAGTCCATGAATTTTGAGTTTCCGGACGAGAATATTTTGCTAGTGACTGACTATGAAGAACCTGGACCGGATGAAGGACCTGAAGAAATATCCAGATGGATTATGGTTTTTGACGGAGCCTCGAACGCACTCAGTAATGGAATTGGTGCTATAATTATATCTCCTAGAGGCAGTCATACTCCTTTCACCGCCAGATTATGTTTCAAATGTACCAACAATATGGCGGAGTATGAAGCATACATCATGGGTCCCAAAGCTGCTATTAACCTGAGGATCAAGTTCTTGAGCATTTTTAGGGATTCAACCTTGGTAATAAGTCAAATCAAAGGCGAGTGGGACACGAAGCACTCGAATCTCATCCCGTACAAAGAGCACGTGCTGGCATTACTTCCACACTTTGAAGAGGTCACCTTTGAACATTTTCCACGAGAAGAGAATCAATTAGCAGACGCGCTAGCTACCATGTCATCTATTTCCATGGTCAAGTGGGAAAATGAGGCTCCCCGAATTACCATCAAGAGGTTGGATGAACCAGCATACTGCTACGAGATCAAAATTGAAGGAGTAGCAGACAAACCTTGGTTTCATGAAGTGAAAAGGTATCTCGAGGTTGGATGTACCTCCAATTCCTTTGAACGTCTTTACGGCTCCTTGGCCCTTTGCAATGTGGGGCATTGACATGATCAGAGAGATTAAACCTACTGCTTACAATGGACATCGCTTCATCCTGGTGGCGGTTGATTATTTCATGAAGTGGGTTGAGGCTGCCTCTTTTTCTACTGTTACCAAGAACGTTGTGGCGTGGTTTATCAAGCATAACCTGATTTGTCGGTATGGTGTGCTAGAGAGAATCATCACTGACAATGGAACGAATCTCAGTAATACGATGATCACCAAACTCTATAAACAATTCAAGATCCAACATCAAATGCTTCCCCTTACCGGCCGAAGATGAATGGCACTGTGGAGGCTGCTAACACGAACATTAAGAAAATCATACAGAAGATGACAGTGACATACAAAGACTGGCATGAGATGTTACCATTTTCTCTTCATGGTTATCACACCTCAGCACGAACGTCGACACGAGAAACACCCTACTCTCTGGTATATGGTATGGAGGTTGTCCTGCCTATTGAGGTCCAAATCCCTTCTCTGAGAATCATGAAGGATGTGGATTTGAATGAAGACGATTGGATCCAGACTAGGCAAAAATAAGGGCATCTAGGTGAACCAAAAGGGTTCGGGCAAAAATTAGGGATGAAAACAAAAACTATTTGTATACCCGGCAAGCCGAAAACCTAAAAAGGCGGCTTGGGAAAAAAAGGTATCCTGGTGGACTAAAAACCTGAAAGGGCGGTCCAGGCAAAAGTTAGGTATTTGAAGTGTATCACTATGTTCCCTTGGATCGCCTTGCAACCAGACTTCAGTATCAACTATCAAGATCAAACGGCACCGATCAATCCAGTCAGCTTCAGACAAGTAGCAAAGTGATGAGACGCTCGAAGACATAGCGACAATAGCAGAATTTAAACTCAATGGGATTATTACATATAGCTGTTTTCTTCTCTTTGTACACTACTTTGTATAGTCTTCACTCTTACGACGGTGTTCTCCTACTAGAACATCAGCCTCTTTGTACACAACGCCTGTTATAGGTAAACTTTAGAAATTAATACAAATCGTTTCTTTGGAAGTACAAAACTATTTGCTTTACTTTTTTTTTCTATTTCTTGATTGTTTTGTAAAAATGTCCAATGACTTATTCTTGACATATGCATTTGAATATGATTGTTATTCACAAATATTTTCATAAGAAATAGAAGGATAGTTGCTCATGACTTAAGGAACGGGGCAAAGTCTATAAAACCATTTCAATCCCAACAAGTTACTCCTTCCAGCAGGTATAGGGGAAGAGACAGTTTTGAGACGAAGTCACCATTACATATGACCCCGTGACGTCTATGTTCCCCACAGAGTAGAGGCAACAAAAAGTTTTTGATCTCTGCTTCCCCAAAAAGGACTTACTTTCCCCAGTAAAGTTCCTTCAGAGAGCCGATATCTATATTCCCCAGCCGAGTTTTATAATCGAAAACGGTTTATAAATCTTTCTCCCGAGCAGAGTTTATTTCTCTGAATGTGGAAGCTCGATCCCCAACATAGTTTATTTCTCCAGCTACGAAAGTTCATCCCCCAGCGGAGTTTATTTCTCCGAATCAGAAAAATATTCCAGCAAAGCATCTCCTCTCTCAAATAGAGTTATTCCCCTACAGAGTTATTCTCAGGAAGAGTCTCTCCCCAGTAGAATATTCGCAAACCGAAAGGAGTGAATCCCCAGCACAGTCATCTCCATTCACCATCCCCAGCAGAAATGAAGAATTTGACTTCCCAATACTCTTCAGTAGCAGTCCGGGATTTATTTTCCCCGACTAAGAAATACCGCAATAGCATCCCATATTCTTACATCATGGCATGTGCATACATATTTCATACAACACAATCTCATTTATTTTAAGAACATCATCACAATGCATTTCATACATCATAACATTGCATACGACTAACTCTTTACATTTCAGGGAAAAGATCAAATACAAGTTACGTCTAATAAAGGGCTATTACAGGATGTTCCTCAGAAAGATGTCCTCACAAGATCTTCTCTGGATCAGCCAGATCGACACTAAGATCTCTCTGATTACCATTTTAGTGGAAGAGGTTCCAAGACTTTCGTCTAGGTTAGTTAAATCGATAGTAAGATTCTCCTAATTACTATGCCAGTTAAAGTTAACCCATGATTTTCCCTGGGTCAGACAAGTCGACACTAAGATCTCTCTGATTACAATTCCAGTGGAAGAGGTTCCAAGACTTTCGTCTGGGTCAGTTGAATCGATACTAAGATTCTCCTGATTACTATGCCAATCAAAGTTAACACAATATTTTCCCTGGGTCAGACAGGTCGACAGTAAGATCTCTCTGATTACCACTCCAGTGGAAAAGGTTCCAAGACTTTCATCTGGGTCAGTTGAATCGATACTAAGATTCTCCTGATTACTATGCCATTCAAAGTTAACCCAAGATTTTCCCTGGGTCAGACAGGTCGACACTAAGATCTCTCTGGTTACTATGCCAGTTGAAGATGTTCCAAGACTTTCGTCTGGGTTAGTTGAATCGATACTAAGATTCTCCTGATTACTATTCTAGTCAAAGTTAACCCAAGATTTTCCCTGGGTCATATAGGTCGACACTAAGATCTCTCTGATTACAATTCTAGTGGAAGAGGTTCCAAGACTTTCGTCTGGGTCAGTTGAATCGATATAATATTCTCCTGATTACTATGTCAGTCAAAGTTAACCCAAGATTTTTCCTAGGTCAGACAAGTCGACACTAAGATCTCCCTGGTTACTGTGCCAGTTGAAGATGTTCCAAGACTTTTGTCTGGGTCAGTTGAATCGATACTAAGATTCTCCTGATTACTATGTTAGTCAAAGTTAATTCAAGGTCTTCCCCTGGTTCAGTCAAATCTATACTAAGATTTCTATCCCAATTGAAGACAACTCGAGACCTTTCTTTGGTCCAGTCAAATTGATACTACGATTTCTATTCCAGTTAAAGAAGATATGAAGCCCGAAAACTGACTGGATAATAGTCAATAAACAATTCAAGACACTGAAGCCTGGATCCTGACCAAATAACAGTTTAATCTTATCTCTCCAGTAAGTCGCTGTGAAGCCTGGAGCACGACCAGATAACAGTTAGCCTTATTATCCTCGGCAAGCCACTGTAAAGGCTAGATTATGACCAGATAACAGTCCACTTCCGTCTCTTCAATCAAGTGATGACTCCCCAGTAGAGTAACAGACAACTGAGGCTCCTAAAACTCTATGTTCTAAGACAGAGACCAACATTCCTCAGCGGAGTCCTCTCTAACAGCAAGAGTAGGAATTCCCACAAAGGGATATATCATGTAATCATTATTGTTTTGGATGGCATCTTTAAGCCCATCTTCGGCGACTCTCCGTCATATTCTGATGGCATCTTTAAGCCCATCTACGATGATCTTCCGTCATCTTTACCAAATGGCATCTATAAGCCCATTCCCAATGCTATCTACACAGTCAAGTATCGTCTTAGACGATTGCGCATTTTTGGGTACTCTAGTATTCAATCATCTTCCACCTTCTGATCACGAAAGGCAGACCAACCAATCTACATCCTCAGGTTTAAGAAGATTGAACAGGGGCAGCTGTTGTACCCCAAAATTTGTCTTCTCATGTTTTTCCAAGATTTCTTCTTGCATAGGAGGTTACAAAACTTTTCCTAAAGAAAAGGAAATTTTTCAAATGATGGTTAAGTATCCTTCGATTGGCATTATGGCCAAGCCTTTCGATTGACATTCCAAAAAATGCTCGGATTGGCATTATAGCCAAGCCCTTCGATTGGCATGGATACAAGGTCTTTCGATTGGCCTCATGACAAGCCTTTCACTTGGCATTGTGTCAAGGCCTTTGATTGGAATTCTGAAATACCTTTCGTTTGGCACCCTGGGCTAAGCCTTTTGATTGGCATGGCAAGGGATCCTTCAATTTAGCATTGTGTCAAAGCAGCTTCGACATACATGTTAACCGTATCCTTTGATTGGCATGGACAAGATCTTTCGATTGACATAGCAAAGGACTCTTCGATTGACATTTCAACAAATACCCTTCGATTGGTATTTGGACAAGGGCCATTCGAAAGAGGCCATCAAGAGGGCACTCGAAAAACATGTCCAGGTACACTGAACATGAGAAAATGGCATGTTTTCCTTGAAAATATGGCAAGAATTCAATGTTGATTGTGGATTCAAGTCCTGAGTTAAAGGCAGGATTCTTTCCTTGTTTGCTCCTAACTCCACAAGAGCTGATTCGACCAGAGTGATTCTTTTTAAATCAAGCAATCGAAGAAGAGGGTGGCTCAATTAAAGAAACCATGACGTTGAAGCTGGTGCAATTTGAATTTGAGTTCAGAGCTTTCGAAGGAAATAATGCTCTAATGAGGAAATCTCTGACTAATTAGAATTGGAGCTTAAAGCCATTGAAGAAAGAAAATTCAAAGGGAAGTGGATCTACAGGGGTAGGTCAACTTTCGATTTTCATCATATTAGAGGCCCAAACAACTCATAGCAGGCTGGCAGTAACACATGAAAATAGATTGGCACGTGATTGAATTAAATATAACAAGTATTTATAAAGAAATAAAATCAAATATCTTCATCATAATGGACCAAGATTTGATACAAAAATGTTGACCTAAATTCCCTTGTCTATATAAACCTCATAATCTCAGCAAAAACGTACGGAAAACCACATGGAGACTGCCACACAGAGACACACATATTGCCTCACAAAAACACCAGCCTGCCCCACGAAAGTCCAA